>JBBPPG010000094.1:0-52301 GCA_038091855.1 Leccinellum luteum | reverse complement strand
ATTTCAGAGGGATTTATGAACTTGGAGTACGTGTGTGTCCCGACCGTGACCTTTCGCCAGACGTGCTCCGCCGCGAGGATGGTCAAAAGGTAGGCAAGCGGTGTGCGAGCGATGGTCGAAAGGAAGAGGTGACCACCCGGCTGGCAAGGATACGCATCAGACTCTAGGACGGCCCGGCGCGCGACGCGCAGTTCCACGCACGCACGCGACAGGATTGGGACGCACCTTGACCAGTTCGGCGCACGCCGAGAGGAAGCCGGCGGGGTTGTCGACGTGTTCGAGGACCTCCAGAGAGCACACAACATCGTACCGCTTCGTTTCATGGACGAGCTCTTCGACACACGCGGTTCGGTATGCGAGCGGGCCTGAGGCTAACTCCGGGTCCGTGCTCGCGTGAGCAGATGCAATGCCGATGTTTGACGCGGAGGCGTCGATGCCCAGCGTCCGCGCTCCCATCCTTGCCAAGCTCTACGATCATCCACGCGAGGAAAATAAAAAGAGGATGGTGGTCGCGACATGATCCAACTCACCTCGGAGAGCAACCCACCGCCACACCCGACGTCGAGGACGTCCAAACCCCGGAGAGCGTCCCGCCTCTGCTCTATGCTTTGTCCGGCATCTTCCCCGTGTTCATCGCGCGCGACCTCGACGAGTTTTTCGCGGAGGTATCGTACCCTAGTCGGGTTCATCCGATGGAGGAGCGCAAATTCGCCATGCTCGTCCCACCATAGCGAAGAGAGGCGTGAAAAATGAGCGATTTCGTCCGCGTTAACGGTCGAGGCAGTTTGAAGCGAACGGACGCGCTGTGAGCAACACGTCGTTCGTCGAAACACGGTAGAAAGCATCTGACGTGAGAAGTGCTACATGACGCTGTACAAATAAAATGTGATATGCTATGCTGACACGAACATCCACTTGTCCCCGACCCGTTGCATTCGACCGCCTCCCCTTCCGCCCTCGTTTTCTTCGTCCGCGTGCCCAATCGACTGGTTATCAGTCGCTGGGCTGTTACCCGGTTCCGCATCTCCATTCAGGACCACAGCATAGCTGGACGGCTCAGATGACTCCTCCATAATTTGACCTGGACCTGCGTATCCGAGTCCACCTCCATTTCCGTAGTTGCCGTGACCTCCTCCGCCCGTGTTATAGTTTCCTCTACCCCTGCCTCCACCCCGCCTCCCTCCATTATTCCGCGGTCCTTGTTCGTCCCAGTTCCCTTGTTGCCACTGACCTCCTTGTTGTACTCCATTGAACCCGCCATTGTTCGCCATACCAGCACCAGCCATGCTCCCGGTCATCATGAAGTGCATGAGTTCCTCCATTGACGGCAAATAGCCGCAGGTGGCTTTCCACATGTTTCCCAGCGCTTCCCACGACGAGGGAGCAGTGGCATCAAACATGCTGATATCAAATTGGTCAAGACCAGGCTGCTGCTGCGCCGCTGTGATATGCGTTTCAGTACTCTGCGCAGATGTACTTGCAGCTACCAAAGGCAACTGATCAGATACAGGTATACGATTATCTGGCGGCGCCCCAGGGTTAGGATCTACAGACGAGTCCACCAGAGTAAGTGCCTGCGTGTTCTCGACCGATGTGGACCTGGAAGGCGATCCGGACGACGCCCTGATATCCCGTCCAAACTCGTCCTTGCCAAGCATAGTAGAAGGTGCTGTAGGTAGTTCAAGCTGATGATGTGCCTCTTGATTGTTCGACGGGCGGCGGGCAGGACTATACGTCCGCACGTTTCGCCGTTCTTCGTATCTGCGCGGACTACGCGAGCGACTGCGTCTTGGACGCAGAGGGGGTTCCCAGTCCCGGTCACGAGGTCTAAATCGATCGTGGTTGTGGTGATCGTCCCACCGACCACGACCGCGATAGCCACCACGAGCACCGCCACGCGGGATTCGTTCGCTACGAGGATCGCGCGGGTCTCGCACACGATCCAGGTGGCCATTGCGCCCAAACCGTGTATCCCCTGGAGCATCGAAACGTGAGCCTGCTGCTTGCGGCGGCCGCGAAGGGGGATGCAATGGCTCCGGCAGCGGGATCGTGGCCGGTGGTGGATTATCGCCTGTGGGCGGTGTTGTCTGTCCTGGAGGTGGTGTGGGTGAATTATTGGCAAGTTTGGCGGTAAGGGCTAGTTGCTTTAGAAGTGCTAATTGAACGTCAGTGTTTGGTGGTATTTGGCTGAAGGTATGTTAGCACTGCACCCAGCGAAGTTGGCACGCTGCGTACCTGGAGGGTTCGCCGTGGCCATTAACTTGAACCTGAGCCGCTTGGCCGAGCAAGGCGAGTAGGGCTGCCTGCACATCGGAAGCCGGGGCAGTGGGGGTGTGGGGAGACAGTTGAGATGTTGCGATGATTGCGGGTGCTTCGGTCGTGGAGCGCGGATCGGCGGTTATCGCCGGATTTACAGCGTTCTCTGACGGAAAAAGTAAACGAAATAATGATTCAGTTGATATTCTCATTTCATTGGAGGCAAGGACGCCAGCAGGAATAGCTAGGATTACACAAGCAGAAGGAGTACTTAGCGGCCACATGTTTTGGTTCTGATAAGCACCTTTGTGTACGTCTGACAAGATATCCCTCAGTCGTGTTAACACCGTCGAAGGAAAAGTATTCGATTTGACCCATATGTCAAGAACTTTCTTCGTCTTTTCCTGTGGTCAGAGTCAAGTAAGAATCTCGTACTTGTCAACTACCCCATTTAGAAATGGTATGTGTTAGGACCAGGAGGTGTAAGGTTCTGCGAACACCAAGGTTGCAGCGAAACGCAAAACCACAAAGGCAAAGCCAGTGATCGAGCGCAGGGAGCGATTTTCATGAGCATGCTCCAACAACTAACCTTTATTTCAAAGTTATCCAGCGAACCCATGTCCTGGAAGAGTCCGTCCAGGACGCCTTCAATCTTGAGGAGAAACGTTGCCGCATTACCTCTTTCCGAGTTGATATCACCCGTTATGCCATGTTTGTTCACCATACTTCTGGCAGCACGAGCCAAAGCGTCAAAAGCATACAAGCTAGAAACTTTGGCGGAACTGGGCAACGACTTGTGAGTCCTATAGAGAATGGCGACAAGTTTGGTGTCGGTCTAAAGCACCATCCATCAAGACCTGTCGACGTTGATAACATGCTATACACACGCACCTCGAGTGACTTCATGGCAATCTCCGTCAACTTGCTCATTTTTGAGGCAGACAGTCGCTTTGCGTTAACGACCTCTTTAAGGGTATTTTCGAAATCCTGAAATCGCGACTGTTAGGCATGGAGGGGAGAGACGTCTTTACACCTACCTCGAGAGAAGTCATGTTCAGCGCTCGCTCATAAGTCCGCCTAGTAAATTTCGTAAGGTTCAAGTGACTGAGAGATGATGGAGTAAAACTCTGTATTTGCTCATGTTGTGGCGTCGCGACCTTTCCTTGGCTGGGCCGCCGGTCGGTTAGTTTCTCTTCTAGCTCGATGTCGACTCGGGCCAAGCTGACCCTCGCTGCTTCATGCGCCGTCTCTGCGTTTATCATATGGGGCGTTCACTACCAGCAAACCAAGGAGCGCGAGGCATGTGTTGTCTTATCTTTGCTGCAAACTTGTGTTCTCACCACGCGTAGGATATGTACCAAGGGGTATTGCGTGATGACGAACGTAGAAGAGAAAAGATGCGGCAGAGGTTGCAGGACTTTGAAGAATCCCAGAGAAAGCGAGAAATATACGGACGCACGCAGACTGTTGTCTCTAGCGACCAGAGCTGATAATTGGTGTCATATGCTGGGAGTCTCAGGCAAGGTGAGGTCATACCGTCACCTTGCATCTCAGTCTGCACTACAACTTTGAATCAATAGATTTTCACCTCCACTCTATGATCCCTGGCAAGGAGTAGATTTCGCCAAGACTTGGTCTTGGCTAGCGCTTCAAGAGTCGGATTACGCGCTGTAATCTACAATAGTGCGTGATAACATGTCTCAGTGTCCCCTACGTAGCTCATGTCGGTAGTAGGACTTGTAACTTGAATTCTCTGACTTTAATATCAAACCACAAACCTCTTGTCTTACAAAAAAAGTTGCGGATTTGTCGTCCTGTCAAGTTCAGTGTATCTTTTTAATCAACTTGTGCACCTGGCACCCTAGGGAATATAATTTATCGAGTATCTTTATTAAACAATGCCCATTTACTCTGTAACTCGGTGACTGATTGGATATAGCTAGTGAGTAGATTCCCTCAAACTATTCCGAATCCTTCGCTTTCTCTCCTCCATGTTTACTTACATGCTCATGCGTTCATCGTTGATGCGATGAACTTCTAGGTTCCTTAGTAGGCGACATGACTAGCGAGCTTGTTAGGCTCGACCGACGGGGCGTCCGAAGGCTACTCGAGGACAATGGGAGTACATATTGGATCTCGACTAATTTCATATCATCATGGGGATCCTATCAAGACTGATGCGGAGGAAAACATGTGGTATGCTGTGTCATGAACCGCTTCGTTCAGCCCAGCACTGAAGTCAACACCATTCTGGGACTGGAGGCCTGCCACAAGTCCGACCTATCAATCACTAGGCCCTTAAAACTAGTGGCGTCGGCCACTATCGCCATCAGGAAGAGGTGGGATGGCGGGGTCATAGGATTCTAGTGTTCCATCCCCTGAAGTACAGCAAGGTCAGTTCAGAGCTGAGTAATGATTTCGAACTGGCTCCTCAATATTTAGATAGAAAACTACTGTAATCTACTATAAATATACTACATCTATCTCCCGCCAATCAGGTATATTTCCGCACAGTCCCGAGACGTATCACTTGATACTACATTCCCATCGATTTGACGATATGCGATTTTCACTGGGCCTCAATACCTATATAAGTCAGAATGACCCCAGCATCCTCATCCTGAAGCATGGCTCTACAACGCTCACCCCTTGGCCTATCTGGTATCGGATATCACCTTTATACCATGTTTCTTTTCTTCAAGAACGACATCCTGCTTGTGATCATTCCCATGGTAAGCTCGAACCTAGTGTCTACATGTTGCTGCTTGTCTCTTAGTCTCTTAGACATTGTTTTCTACCGTGTCGGCACCGCTGTGTAGCCCTGCTCACGTCTTCCCTATGATTTTGTGGATTTTTCTGCATTTATTGCAGTTCAACTTTGCAAACCAGATCAAGGAAGATAAGGCGAACAAACCATATAGGCCGATCGCGACTGGCAGGATTACGGTACATGATGTGACGATTCTGCGGTGGATCACGGTCCCGCTATGCCTAGCATATTCCTACCTCTTCAGCATTCAGTTAGTGTTTGCGAGCCTCGAGCTGCAGATGATTGTGTATTTGTACAACGAGATGAACGGTGATGGCCACTGGCTGTCAAGAAATCTCTTCGTGGCCTTGCTATTCGGTTTCATCGGACTCGGAGGCACCCTGGTTGCGAGTACGTTCACATTTTCTTTTCTCCGTTTGTATCGATTTAATCGACTTACGGTCCCCTCTTCATTCTCTGCGAAACCTAGGTTGTGATTCCTCCAGAATCAGCGAGTCGGGGAAACTTGCGGTTCAAATGATTATCGCAGTCTTTACCTCGACTGCACATTGCCAAGACTTCAAAGACGAAGAAGGCGATCGCCTCATCGGCCGTTGTACTGTTCCGATCCCGTCTCGTCGCTGGCCTTGGCATTCCTATGTGGTCTTTCTTCCTCTGCTGCGTCTGGGGCATTGACTGGTTCTGCACACTCGCCTTCGTCGCATATGGATGTGTCGTCGGTGCGAGGTTCTGGTTCTTGCGGACGCGCAACGCTGACAAACTGTCGTGCAAGTACTATAGTGTGAGTGCTCCGAAAATAACGTCAACAGGCCATTGTTTCTCGGCCTGTCACTTGCATCAGATGATCTGTACTGATGTCGATGCGGCGCAATTTTCCGAAATCTCTTACAGGTCTGGTTCTCGCTTCAGCACCTGTTCCCGGGGTACGGGAATTACTTCCACGACCGTAATGTAGTACGAGGCGACGAGTTCCTGCAGAAAGTGTGGGACGTGTTTTCGGGCCCATATCGCCCTTGAATCCCAGCAAAAACGTAGATATGTCTAGTCATATGTTCGATGAAATGTTTGTTTGCCCCATGTCCATTTATGCGATGGTCTGCATTGGATTATTTTCATGGATCGGCGCAAGTGCACCCAGTACATCGTCTGAGTGAGTCACGCTCCTCCTTCACATGCACACGTATAGACAGTATATGCCTGACGGCTACGTCGACGCCATCTTCCTGCGACCTCGATCTCCCCCGGTGTCGCACCAACCTCCCGCGCAATCCTCGCATGCCACGCGCCATCAGTGACCACACATGCTCTTCAGTTAATCTGGTCATCATGCAAAACTAGCCTATGTCTATACTACGATCCTGTCGCAGGTTTCATGTCCCCTCCCATATTCCCTTCTCATCTTATTCGCTCTCCATAGGTTGGCAACTACGTAATGTGGCCTGGCTTTTACTATTACGTGGTGTCGCGTCAACCAATCGGAGCCCGAGTTGCATTTTTTTTTCGGGGGTACCGCCTTGGTTTCTGGACCTTTCAAATTTCAACGTTCGTGTGTTATGGACGGGCGGTAACTGGGAGTCCGAGGGTTGTATAATCAGGGTTGTACAAGGTATGTTCCCCTCCTGATAGAGAGATGTAATTGACCTCACTCCAAGTCTCCAACCCGAAGGTGGAAAAGGATGCATTCGGTTCTAATCATTGATGAGATACTCCAACTCATATTCGAGGAGGTCTTGAACAACGGAAAATCCTCGCTATGCTGTGTTGCGAGGTGTTGTCAAGCCTGGAAAGACCCTGCCTTAGACCGCATATGGAGACGACTTCCTTCGGCGGTGCCACTGTTGTCCCTTCTGCCAGGTTTTGCGTTCGAGAATGGTGACATTGTACGTGTCTTTTATTCTGTTGGGCTAGCATCGTTGACTTTTTATAGCGACTTTACCCGACCACGCAAGACGCGACATCGACTTGGACAACCTTTCAGTCGTATGCCATTCGTGTCAGACACATCGTACACCGTCATCACATACTTGCCGAAAGTATTCCTATGGGATTATCCCACCAACTGAGTAACCTCGAATCTGCTCGCATAGAGAATATTGCCGCTGGGGCGGGGGCCATATGTATGAGCCTAGGACCTCGACTTCGATCTCTCGTGCTGCAGGTCGGTTACACCAAGTCCAGCCAGTGGAGCGCAACAATCATTCATGATATGATGTCACTTTTGAAAGAGTGCTCATCGCTGGAGCAACTATCTGTTAGAGGGCATTCATCGGAATGTCTTCATGCTCCTTTCAGCAGTATCACCACCTTGCGTTCATTGTCGTTGTACCTTTCATCCTTGACAGAGCAGTCCTTCATGACGGTGTCCACGTTTCCCCTCCTAGCAGATTTCAACGTACACGCAGACCACTTGTCGTGCGATTATCTGTCATCCGCAATTGCTCGCACCAGCGACACCCCGTTCTTTCCTGCACTAGAGAGGCTGAAGATCCGTGCTCAGCCGACACTCGTAGCGATGATACTTCACTGGTTGCCTCGAAACATCCTTCGTTCTCTCCATATGGACGCCGCAGCCCCCTGCTCATCATCTACGTTCGAGGGCCTGTTCAATGCGATGTCCCTACTTCCCTTGCATGAATTCGTTTTAGAACATGGAATCTACATCCACGAAGCCGTGGACATACCCCCATACCCCTCTGGCAGGTTTTTTATTCTAGACCGTTTACGACCGCTTTCCAAGCTACCCCTTAGACGTTTTGTATTCGACTCTCCATTACCACTCGACCTGTCAGATTCAGACATCGAGGAGATGACGACTTGGTGGCCACTGCTCAATCGGCTCGAACTCGGAACGCGCTTCGTCCTCGAGAACGCAGATGCAACTTGGAAGCCCAAGAACTCGCTGAACAGCCTCTATGCACTGGCGAGGGGGTGCCCGCATCTCAAAAGTCTCGTCATCACACTGGATGCAGATGCTCCTGTTCTCCCAGGTTCAGATCTGATTCCTCCCGGCTCTCATCCCCTTACTTCACTGTCGATCAGTTCACGTTCACAACCTGACGTTCCATCGCTTTCGGCGATGCTTTCTAGACTATTCCCATGGTTGACGGATTTGACGCCCGGATTTGTCGGCGAACACGAAGATGCGTGGGCTGCAATTCAAGCCACTGTTTCAAACACTATTCATGGATGACCATAGAGATATAGACATAGACCTCATAGACTTGTAGGATCGTGACGTAGACATTGACAATAGACACTAGACGGATTGGCGGATAGCAAATGTATACCATACTTCGTGTGATGTGAATGCTGACGAATTTGCCCTCAACTGCTGTGGTTCGATCGAAACACTGATCGACGCTTGTTCAGTGACATATAAGTGTTATTCAGTCATACATGCAACATATCGACATCGGGTTAGTCTACACTACGGGCGGCTTGGTACCAGGAGCGAAGGTGTATGTCAGACCGCACTTGCCACAGTACTGGCGATCTTTATGAAAAGCCATCTGGAGACAGGAGATGATCAGGATTGAGAAACAAGTATACCATCAGCACGTACGAAGACGCCTGCACCACATTCGGCAGTGGGGCATTCGCGGCGGAGACGCTTGATTTTGCCGTCCGAATCCACCTTGTAATACTTGAGGATGGACATCTTGACCTTCTTACGCTTGTGCTTGATCTTCTTGGGAGTCTACACGGCCCGGTCATACGTCAGGATTTTTGAAGAAATGCAAAGAGGATGCAAGACCGACGTTGTACGTCTTCTTCTTGCGTTTCTTGGCACCACCACGAAGGCGGAGCACCAAGTGAAGGGTAGACTCCTTTTGGATGTTGTAGTCGCTGAGAGTGCGACCGTCTTCGAGCTGTTTGCCGGCAAAGATCAAACGCTGCTGGTCGGGGGGAATCCTACACAAGCATGAGGTGACTAGATCGATGGTGAAAACGACCAAACATACCCTTCCTTGTCCTGAATCTTGGCCTTGACATTATCGATAGTATCAGAGGACTCGACCTCAAGGGTGATGGTCTTGCCCGTAAGGCTGGCGTTGGATGGTGAATACTTCTGACGAGAACGTGGAGGAGACTAAACCTACGTCTTCACGAAAATCTGCATCTTGTCCGATGCTCTCGTCTATCCAACGAACTAAACGGTGGAGTCGTCGACAAAAGCAAGGTTTAACTGTTGTAGTCAGGAGGAAAGTTTATCGTAACAGCATCTTGAAACTTTAATTTTCTGATGATGGTCCGTGCGTGGTAAAACTCGATGATCAATACATTCTATTATGTAAGCTAAAGAGAGGCGCGTCGCGTCGCGTTAAACACGATTTCTCTTGAACGACGTCAAAGAGACACGCGGAAAGATGGATAGCGACAATGATATGGACGTAGACGCAGTTATTCCTTCTGCATTCAAAGGGAAGGAGAAAGCTATGGACATCGTTGCGCCTTCTGACGGCGACACATTACCCTGGTATGTTCCTCGTTCGGCGTCTTCAAGGCTCACATTTTTATGGACGAACCTTCAAGGGTAGAAAAATACCGACCGGTTACACTCGATGACGTCGTTTCTCACAAAGATATCACGACTACAAGTAGGCGCTATCCTCGAGCGATTTTGTTTTGAATGGGGCTCATGTTTGACTACAGTCGAGAGGTTTATCGAGAAGAATAGATTGCCACACTTGCTCTTCTATGGACCACCGGGCACCGGAAAGACGTCGACTATACTAGCTGTCGCGAGACGAATATATGGCGTCGAGTATCGCAAGCAAATACTAGAGGTACGTACGTGGCGAGGAGAGCCTCTCAGTGCTCAGGGACCGTGCTAGCTCAATGCTTCGGATGATCGAGGGATCGACGTCGTACGCGAACAAATCAAACAATTTGCAGAAACGCGCACGCTGTTCTCAAAGGGTTACAAGCTCATTGTCCTTGATGAGGCGGACATGATGACACAGGCTGCCCAAGCCGCTCTCCGCCGCGTAATTGAGCAATACACCAAAAACGTTCGCTTCTGCATCATTTGCAACTATGTGAATAAAATTGCTCCTGCAATTCAAAGTCGATGTACGAGATTCCGGTTCTCTCCTTTACCCATCGTGGAGGTCGAGAAAAGAGTGGACATTGTCGTAGAAACTGAGGGGTGAGTGCTGAAGACCATGCTCCCTCTATGCGAGTGTGTCTAAACACGTCCATTAGGGCGAAATTAACACCTGACGGAAAGCAGGCGCTTCTCAGGCTCTCAAAGGGTGATATGCGAAGAGCACTGAATGTCCTTCAGGCATGTCATGCTGCGTACGATACCATAGGAGAAACGGAAGTCTACAACTGTACAGGAAACCCTCATCCATCGGACATCGAGACGATAGTGAACTCTATGCTCTCTGATGAGTTCACCACCTCTATTCAAAGTATGATGTTTGCCGTTGATCGATGTAATTGGAGTTGAGGTGGATTTCTACAGTGATAACGGCCCTCAAGACCGAGCGAGGACTTGCACTTCAAGATCTGCTTGCTGGTGCCCACGAGTATGTAGAAACGATCGATTTCAAGCCCCACGCCCGTGTGTACCTGCTGGACTTTCTTGCAACTACAGAGTGAGTAATCGCGCTAACGTCAGTCACTTTCTCAACGAACTTTTACTCCAGACACAGACTATCAGGTGGTGCCAGTGAGAAGATCCAGTTATCAGCTCTGCTTGGTGCTTTCAAGAATACCGTTGAGCTGCAAACCAAGTGACCGGAGTGTCAGATATTATTCATCGTACAGTCTACCAAATCGAAATCCTCGCTGATAGCACGGGTGCGTAAGATGTGAAGTCAATTACGATACGAGCCAATATTTGTAGACACGTGGAACCACAACACAGTTGAATACCCTAACTTCTTCCGTTAATACTAATGCGCGCGATTGCCTCCTCCGTCTCTTCCAACTGGCCTGTTACAGAGGATGGTTCTGAGTGTAGCGCAAAATTCAAAAACCACTCCTTGCTCATGTAATTCCGGACACTGCATGCATTTCGGGTCAAAGTTTTTTCCCCTGACAATGTACCATGCTTACCCATCAGCCAGCAGCACGACAACATTCATTCCCTCCGTCTCGGCGATCATGCGTCCTTGTTCGGACTTCAACCAAGCTAAAGCACCACTGAGTGCACTCCCACTGCTGCCCCCAACAAGGAGACCCTCCGTCCTCATGAGGCGTTGAACGGCTTTGAAAGCTTCTTCATCATTCGTCTTTATCCAAGTGTCAACGTCATCCCTTGAGAGGACGTCCGGAATGAAGTCATAGCCAATGCCCTCGATGATATATGGTTTGCCAAGCCCCTTATCATTGAGAGTAGCTGGGAGTGCAAGAACGCTACCAATCTACGAATTGTTCGTCAGTGATCAACATGTAGACGGTAATGAACCACACAAACGGGATCGATGCCAACGACAATGCAGTCATTGTTGTGAGTGTTCTTTAATGCACGAGAAATTCCAGTGATGGTGCCTCCTGTTCCTGCACCAGCGACGAACGCATCGACCTTCATGGACGACGGCTTCGACGAGGTGGATGGAGTGGAAACGACAGCATCGATTATCTCTGGCCCAGTCGTGTATTCATGGGCCCAGGGGTTGTTTGGCTACAAGTTACCGTAAGAGATAGCTCACGTAACGACGAGTTGCAATGCATACGTTATGGTACTGGTCAAGAATGACTGCATGCGGTATTTCACGTTGAAGCCTCTTGGCCACTCCTATGATCGTCAGAGGAATTCAGCCACGAGAGTTGAGACATAGACAATGGGAGATCTACCAAATAAGCCGTTTGGGGAATCAAATGGTTCCTCATTGGGCGTACGGACGACTCGAGCTCCGAGTGCGCGAAGGAGCGCCTCCTTCTCTAGTGACATCTTGTTGGGCATGGTTATGATAACCGAATATCCCTTATCTACCGTATTCAGCAACCGTTCCACACCAAAGGTAGTCGTAGTACCTTGATTGCACATGTCAATGCGAGACCGATACCTGTTCCACGCGCTCGTCTGAGATAAGACTACACGCTCGACGCATAAAGGAACAGACCTGTGTTGCCAGAGGATGCTTCGATGACGACGCTCTTTCCGGGAATGAGTTTGCCCTCCTTCTCGGCAGCGAGCACCATGGCCTTTGCGATTCGGTCTTTGACGGAACCGCCGATGGATAGGAATTCAAGCTTGGCCACTGTGGGGGAAGGTGAGAGGGGTCCGAACAGTAAGTGATTATCCACGTACGTAGGTTGCATTTGAGGCCCTCCTCAGCAGCGATCTTGTCTAATCGGACGAGGGGGGTGTTGCCTACGGCGTCGAGGGCGTTGTCGAGGATGGGGCGAGAGGTGGACATGATGGGGAAGGTGGTAAAAGCGGAATGAGTGATCCGTCCTGGTCGACGGCCCTTAAGACTTGTTCGGGTCGGGTCTTTCCCTCTGTTGCGGCCGCGGTCTATTTCAGAGGGAAAAAGTATTTATGTAATTCGGACCACATGCTGCGCATCGAGCTGGCTGAGGCCCTGGAAGTCGAGGAAACAACTTTCTGTCTCGATTGCCTGATCTATCCATATCGTGTTACGTAGTTTTCGGCGTTCTTCGGGACTTGTACTACAGTACTATTTTATATCCAGTACTATTTGGTAGGCCAGGTTGAGATGATGTTGTTGTGGGCGACCCAATGTAGACTGAGTATAACTACAAATCCAATCGGAATTGCCGCCACATCGTCTCACAACGTAGACTATACACTGGTATCACATTCTGGCCTGGCCTTGGTTTATATGTCTTCGGAAGATTGCAGGACTAATCAGTGGAGTCCCGGGCCCTTGCCGGGCCCCGCTCGTTTTCCCGAATCCCCATGTGGCTTACATAAAATCACTGGCAGCCAAGGCTTTCAAGTTCGAGTGGTTGCTTCACTCTTTTCTACCTTCGTCACGGTATCACCGACACATACGAGCCATTGCTGAGCGCTGAGCACTGAGCACTGAGCACTGATCGATGATCTCCAACCAGATGCATGCAGAATCACGTTGACACACTTCACGAAACTATCGTCTCTGCACAGCGCTAGTCATACCTATGCGCGCTCCGTCGACGTGTTGCAAGCCATCAAGTGGATGCCGACCGTCATCCACCCGCTGTAAGGAGCTGCTGGTGAAGTCGGGTGTCATGGAAGGCTCGGCGAAGGAAAAGGTTGAGCAGAGAAGAAGTCTCTTGGGCTTACGGGAGGCGGACATGGTCCTCGGAGGTTACAAGGATAGTTCCACCTTGACTATGGATGGCTCATACAACATCTTGTTTCCACAAAGCGATGTAGTGCACAGGGTTCTGGGAACAATGTGAAATCATCTAGTTGTAGATCAACATTAATGGCTTGTGCGTGTCAGCGGCACGAAGGGTGATGTTCGAAATTCACCTGGTTTGTCGTGAGACGACGTTGTCCTGATTCCGTCTCGGTAGCTTCTGCATTAGGCACAACAGGCTCACTATCGTGACCTCCCTGCGAGTGTTGCCCTCACATCTGCCACGACGAACGCCACCGAGCTTCTGTTGGGACCAGACCATCGTCTTGGATACGTCAAGGATGACATGTAAATTCCAGTGGAACACGTTCCGGAAACTAATATCTTCGTGCAGGCTACGATGCAGTCAAGTGATGTGACTGGTAATTGTGATCCAGGTTCGATTTTTGGGAAGAGCAACACAGGTCTTGTCATCTGGGACAGTAACCTACTGTCCAGTACTTTTCTGTTCCAAAATGAATCCAGTATGTGGCGGAAGAACATATCCTGACTTCCATTCCGCCTTTCAAGTCCAACGCACCAATGACGACGGCGAAATTATGTGCGCGGGTTTGAGAGGAATCTGCCACTCTTTTGTAGACGGCCAGCCGCCGAAAGTAATATGCTGGGGGAGTACCTTCCCAGCGGCCTTGGGTGAGGGTAGTATTGTCCTTGCTGCGGACGAGCCTTGTGTTTGGGACTCGAGATGACACAGGCATTCCCTGCCCACCCCGAGCTGTCGACGAATCGTCAACTACAATACCCCACCACCCAACCTTTTTAAGCGCCGGACAGGCCGGGAGTGCGAAACGGATGACCCTGCACACACATACATTCCAAGAAGAAGGGCCGCACACAGCGGATTCCGTAGGTTTGTTCACCTGGTATCCGGCTTACGGGACAGTCTGCTTCCTGGCAAGGTCAGTCAGGGTACCATCGCCGTTGCAATGCAGTCCTCATTACGTGTTATTCCTGAACCTCACATAGCGGTCGGCTCTCGAGTAAAGCCGCGCGGTGATGTTCACCAGCGAGTCGGGAAATACTCCCGCCACTGTGTTCGCAGTCTCCTGCCCGAACCATAGTCATTGCTCTTCACGCCTCGTCCATCCTCCGCGCACGCACGCATCGAGGATGGTGGCCGAGTGTACGATAGTCACCGTGCGTCATCACCTTCACCCGTTCCGAGTCCTCCTCGCCCTCTTACCTTAACTGTGGCATGTGTCCACATTGACATGTGTGCCTTCCTCCACAACATACACGTGTACTCAGGCTGTTGCCCCCAGTGTGTATGTACACCTCCCCTCACCCTCACCACCCCTCTGTGCATTGCAAGGTTGCACATTGTGTGTGCAACCTTATGGTGCACAGATGAGTATACACGTGTGCATGCTCCCACCCTCCCCTGCCTACTATACAGATGGCAGTGCTATAGTTCCTTGGGTACATCAGCCTGAGTGCACTTTGATTTTCATCTTACAGAATCCTTCTAAGAAGGGTGATTTGACTTGAGCTTTGCACACCACAGGTAACAAAAAGACCAATTTCAATTATAGCACAAGAAATTACTTCAATGATATCATTACTATGAGTTACACTATGCTTGTCTTGCTTTCTTTTTAGCTGGCTGATCAGTGCCTGAACCCTCTGCAGTCCTCTTCCTTGCCTGAATCAAATCCAGTAGAGATTGAAGCTTGACTTGATGATCTCCATCTCCATCAAGCTTATTGATGACTTCCTTGAAAGCATTGGATACCTGTGAGTGCAAATATTCCAGGAGGTCATCATGTGGAAAGCTAAAAGGCCTGAGAATAGGAAAGTTGGTCTCCAGGGTTTCATAGGCTTCTGTGAGATCATCAGCCAAATCAAAGATGGATTCACACTTGTTTCCATATGTCTTGGAGAGAGTGTTTCTAGCCTGATCACGTAATGTATAGTCTGTGAAGAAATCACGGCGATACCCTTGTGCAGGTTGACCAGGGAATGCATCTTGAAGGTAACCTTGCTGAACTTGCAGATTTTCAGCAGGTAAATGATTATCAGTGTGATGGAGTAGGGTCCAAATGGTGCACCACCATAAGGATTCAAGGTCATGGAGAGGATTCATTTGAAATGGTGGTATTGAATTCAATTTCAATTTGAGTCTGCGTGGTGTAAAAAGGCAGCGCTGTGATTCCACCTCAATAGCCATAAAATCAAGTGTTCCCTACTTTCAGTGAGAAGCTAATATGTATCATTAGTCAATGACAACACACTGTTCGAACAGGATGTGAGGTTATAGAACCCCATTTTTTTGCATATTCGAAGTCTGTCAGTTTCCCGATCCAGCTATCATTGTTCACAACCCTCAGTATGTTGTTGACACTAATATCACGGTGCACCCAACCAGCCTGATGCAGATAATCTAGAGCTATTCATTTATGATTATTTGCACATGGAGGGAATAATCTGACGGAACCACCCACCTTTCTGAGCACCAGACAAACAATTCATACTATCGACCAAGCAATCAACATTCGCGAGAGTTTCTCCAACTTCCTCGAAAACAGCGCGAGTGTGCACTCTGCGGGGAGGAGGAGGAGCACGTCTAACTTCAGCTCGAGTCCTTGAATCATTATTCACCGATAGTGGTATATGCCCCACATTGGGTAAGTGTGATTTCCGACTCGTCGCCAGGCTAGAAGAATACATGGTTTGGGTACTGACAGTGATCCATGTTAGATCTCCCTCGGCAGTTGGGTTGAATGTCTTGTCATTTCCCCCGAAGACGTCTTCGAAGGCTCGAATTTTGATGATATACTTCTCTGCTTCATTTGCTTTCTCGTCTCCTAACACCTCCCGGATGTCAGTGAGGATTTTATCTAGAATTTTCCCCTCTGAGTCGCGGTTTTCTGCCCGCCACGAGTCCTTGATGACTACAAGATTCCCATTCTGATCCTTCGCCTCGAATACCCGAACCCCGCGTCCAACCATGGAATCTGCGCCATATGTGGCTAGTGGGCGCGTTGTGGTGAAGAACTGATCTTGAACCTTGAATTTGTATTGAGTCTTGTCTCGTATCCTGGTGCGCTCGACAGTAGGATCCCACCCAAGCTCCTGATCCTCCTTGGTGCCGATGGAGAGAAACAGAGAGATCACATTGTCAATTTCCTAGAGACTATCATCAGGACTGAAATAGCAACAGTTTGCAAAATGATATACCGTCATAATGTCGATCGGTTCCGACGCGGCCACAAATGCACGATTAGAGTACCAAAGTCTCATTTGCGTGTCCTCAATGGTGAATCCAAACGCAAAGCGCCGGAGTGGATCCTCGCGCATGACACAGTGCAGGCTCCATATAATCTTCATCTTGTCCTAGTGTATCAGAACTGGTTAGGTTTAAGTTAGACATCTGAAGTGCGCAGAACGTACATCATCCACTGCGTGGCTATTTGAGGCCTTCTTGAACTCGAAAGAAGCGGTGATCTCAAACCAATGTGCCATTTGCTCTGTGACATCACCAAGTTGGATGTATGCATCTGGGCGGGACGAGTTCTCGCGTTCGGAGAGGGGTGTTCTGTTTGGATTTGCAACGAAGGACATTCGACAATTGGGTATATGTTTGAAAATAGCCGTGATGATATCACCAAATGGGCGGAATGCTTCATCTTCGCGCATTTTTTTCAACTCGGAAGGCGCGGTTCGAAAGACAGTCCAATGCGTTCCGCCACGCAGGCCAATTGTCAAAATACGATCGTTTGCCAATGCTTGGCGCATTCGCGAGCACTCAGCTTTGCTCGGAAAACGGAACGTGGATTCGATGAAAGTGGAAAACGGGAGCTCGATATATTGTCCGAGGTCCTTGATGATAGCTCCACGTCCTTCGGATAGCCTTCCCGATCGATACTCACTCCCTACAACAGCAGGTTGGGCGAGCGGTGTATCTCCGCGTCGAGGGATTTGCTGGGGTGTACTTGTACTGGCCATTGTGACTCGATGGATCCAAGTGGGATAGAGTGGTGAGGGAAGGGTTATGGAGCTCGCAGATCGACAGCACGATCGGGACACTTATGGTTGTATCGACTGGTATCCGGAGACGGGACTGGATCGGAAACAGTTCCGATGACGGTGGGAGAGATGGAAGGGCTTGCAGACAGGGGGGTGCTGAATGCGAACTGTTACAGTCTGTGTCACAGGAGGTTTCAGATTCGAAGGAAGATCCAAATCTCAGACTATCAACATCGTAGTCAGCACTTCAATGACGAGTCCGCACAAAAACGACGAACACACTGAGGTGAATGTATAGCACCAAGGAGTTTACAAACATCTACTGCAAATTTACCGCGGTTTGGAGGTTTGTGTGGCTGCCAGCCCTGTCACAAGTCGCGGGTTCGAGTCCCGCATAACCGGGGATTTTAGTGGGTACTATCCCCCAATATACACAACACTTTTGTCATTTTATGGCACATATGTTATTTTTTGTACTAGATACCTATGTCTACGAAGTTAAGCGAAAACAGGCTGTCACTCGCCGAGCACACTGTCCTTTTCAGGCAACCTGGCCAAACAGGAAATTATGTAATAAACTCAACGAAGGGCCGGAATTAAATAAAATGATGCTGCTCTACTCCCAGAGGGCTAAGGAATATGTTCCGAATCTACTGATCCGGGCCACAATTTTGAAATTTCGGTATTTAGCCATTCACCACATTCGGAGCTATGTATTGCAGATATACGAAGCTGAGTGGCATCCCCATTGGGGAGAGATGAGCGGCTCGCAAACCATCGAATTCGGCATAATCAGTGAGGCGTATGACTTGCGGTTCGCGGCGCGAAGTCGGACTGCTTTGTCGAAGTTGAAAATACACCGATGGTGGTAGTAGGGAAGATAGGACGTGAAGAGTCCAGAAATGTAGGCGCTCCAGGCGGCATACTCGTCACGTCGCCCGGGGACTCGGAGTGCATACGAAGTCACTTCGGTGGTCTTTCCGAAGGCAACGACCCATTTGTGCGGAGTTTGGATGGCCCTTAGGCGCCTTGACCACCGGTTGGAAGAGGTCTCCAACATCCCGCGACTGTTTGGTTTTCAAGTTGAGACTGAGGGAATGGTGAATTCCGATGACCTTTTCGTGCTCAACTGAGAGTCCTTTGACGATGTTGAGCCACTGGTCATACAGGAAGCCAGGGGAGTCGCCTTGCAAGCATGATTTCCCTGACAACAAGGACCGGGTCGTAGGCCCATTTCCCGGGGATGTCGAGGATTTCTCGGAAATCGGGTGACTTGAAAGTCGATTGATGCGCGGCACTGGAAGCTTTCCAGGGGAAGCGCGACCTGCCAACAACCCCTCGACCTCGCTTCCGAACGGGTTCTTCCTCTTCTTCCCCTTCATCGTTTGCGCGCTCTCTGATTTCGAGGTCCCGTCCATGCTGTGAGACATTTGACTGAGTTCGGGGTCGACGTCGTCGAGCATGTCGAAATAGGTGCTGAAAGTGGACTCGAGAGCCCGCTCGACTGGATGCGCGGTTGCATAAGAGTCGAGGGCATCTCGGATTCGAAGAACAGCTTGTCCCTTTGAAACTTCGCCACGCTTGTATTGGTCGATACTGGACATACATTAATTGCTCTGCATAGGAGAGTTCTGTCGGAGCACGGTCTCCTTGGGATGAAGGGGTTTGAGATGATTCACCATGGTTCGTCATGAACGGCGTAGCGTGATGGGAATGTTCACGACAAATTTAACTCGAAAATGGCTCGAAACGATTGCTAGACTGATCGACGAGCGCGGGTGAGAAGGTAGGGAGCCTCTCCTAAATTACACGCGATTGATGAGTCAAATGTCCCGTGTTTGCCGACGTCTGTGTCGCAGTGGAGTTTGTTGATAGGATGTACATGGGGTATGTGTCAAACGGACTAGTATTATATATGTGGTCAAGAATTCAACCCATCCGCTTCAAATTCTCCAACCTCAGTGGCCAGGACTTTCCTATCCACGAAGCACGCTCCGCATGATCCTTGAGTGTATCACCGGTATTCGGGTGAATGAAGACACTGGTGAATGCGTGGGTGAGCGATCCGACAGTAAGGTTGGTTGAACACTCATACTCGCAGGGTCCACGATTCACAACGAGCCAAGCGAACACCGTCCCAGTTTGATGGGGAGTGAAGGTATCGAACTGAAACATGGCGGTTGGGTGCGGTCCTGATCAGCGGGTCAGGCATGTTTACACTGTAAGGAATACACCATCCACATACCAATAGGTTTGTCCCAAAGTCGGAAGACGGGGAGCTGCAGGATGGATAAGCGAAGAAGACGGTCAGCGAGTGGCAGAAGTGTTTGCCTCAGGGAACTCGTGAATGACACGCTCGCGCAGCTCCCTTGCATATTCGGTCTCTTCAGGAGATTCATGGTTGTAGTATACTACAAGATCCTAAGCAAAAGATTGGCGGTAGAGACCTGGCGGACTTGCCATGGAAATCGAATCCGCGCGAAGGTATTATGGGGGCAGGGAATTCATGATAGGCAGGAGAGAGCGGGGGCTTGCCATCCGAACCAGCCAAAGCTGACTGAGACATGATCGAAGGGTGCCAAAGTTGCTGATTTAAAGCGGGCAAGGAGATGCTATGTTTTATACAAACAATCTGATATCCTTGATCGGATACTGATCGGTCCCGATTTATTGGGGTTTATTATTCATCCTTCCCTTCAGGCGCTGAGAACAATTAGCCGGTGATGTCCAAAAACGAGGCCGTTGTGATGAGCACCCTACTTCATGTTTCCCCCGTCGAGCAGCGCTGGACGTTAGTCAAGGTCCGCTAGTGGGATGGCTGGGCCGAACAGGAACATGTGAGTCAGTTTCCTTCACTGGCAGAGAGGACAAAATGGGGACTCAAGCCACAGTACTAGTACAGTCTGCTACTTAACCAAGTCGTTTTCATATGCATGAAGCTCGTCGAGTGCTTCATACGTACGAAAACGACTACAGCGGTGCACTGGCACCTTCCCTTCGGGAGGCGGAGAAATCGCTCGCGGGCAAAGCAGCCTTGCTCGGCCACTGACGGTCCAGGAGGTGCAGATGGCCCATGTATCATATACGGGCATCATGCAGAGATCATCAGCCACATTACCAGCTCGTTCGACCATGCATTCTGGACTTGGACGATTAGGCCCAACTCCGTACGGCAGGGCAGCCAGGGACTGGGTGTGATTAATGTTTGACCTGCCCTTTGCCAAGTCAGAACCTGAGCACGATAGCCTCAATATCATGCAACCACCCCCAACTCCGACGAGTAACCCGCACAATGAGCTCGGGGCTCCCAACACAAAGCTCGGGCCGAATGGACCAGACCAACGATCGCCCAGTGCGTCCGTGGGTTGCGCCAGCCTGAGGCCAGCAAGACTGAGTTGAACTACTTCTTTCCAGAAGTGGTCAGACACGAGTACAGCGGGCTACCCTAGCTTGGCCTGGCAGCCTGCACCGCCCGCTGAAAGATTGGCTCGGGGAATGGTACGCCCGGGCGCCAACTGGTGCAAGTTCGGCGTGCTGCGTCACCTAGCCAATTGATGCGCTGACAGACTCGCCGCATGATTCGACGCACAACTACAACGCCGCGCTTTCTTGCTGTCTGCCCCGAGGCTAAGAGAGGAACCATATCTCTTCTGAACGCGATCAACGTTTATACGCGGGAATCTCACCAAGCGGCTGAGGAACGATAGCACCTCGGTTGTGGGGTATGTGTCGAGTACAGTGTAGTACTTAGAACGTCGGACGCCGAGAGATAATGGTCAAGAGTTCGACCGTGCGAGAAACCGCTTCAACATCTCCAAGTTCGGCTTCCAGGGCTTGCCTATCCATGAAGCAAGTTCCGCATGATCCCTGTATTCGGGTGAATGAAGACACTGGTGAATGCGTAGATGAGCAATCAAGCAGTTTGAAAGTTGGCTGAGCACTCATACTCGCAGGGTCCACGATTCACTGGCACAACGAACCAGGCAAAAACCGCCCCTGTTTGATGGGGAGTGAAGAAACATGGCGATTGGGTGCAGTCCTGATCAGCGGGTCAGGCGTATCCACATTTGTAGGAAGTGCACCATCCACATACCGATAGGTCTGTTACAAAGTCCAAAGACGGGGAGCTGCAGGATGGGTAAGCGAAGAAGATGGGTCAGCGAGAGAAGTGCCTGCCTTGGGGAACTCGCGAGCGACACGGGCGTGCAGCTGCCTTGCATGCTCAGTTTCTTCAGGAGATGCGTGGTTATAGTATACTGCAAGATCCTAAGCAAGATATTGCGGTAGAGACCTGGCGGACTTGCCATGGAAATCGAAACCTTCCCATGGTACTATGGGGGCTCACGGTAGACAGGAGAGCCGGGGTTGCTTGCCATCCGAACCAACTAAAGCTTGCTGAGACATGGGTTGAGGGATTTTGCAAAGTTGCTCGGAATTTAAAGCGAAACTCGGATTGCCTAGGATTGATTCGTAAACATGTATTGATCGAACCGATAGCAACGAAGCGGGAATTGAGTGCTTCTGCCGGACGACGAAGTGCCACGAGTATCTCCAAGCATGTGTCAAACGGACCCGAGTACAGTGTAGTAAAAGAAAAAAAACGGTGAAATAATACAAGTCGCGTGAGCCGACGCAAATATGGCTATACGACGAACGTCAAACGTCATACTATGTGTCAAGAATTCCTCTGTCTGAGAAACTGTTTCAACATCTCCAAGTTCAACGGCCAGGGCTTTCCTATCCATGAAGCACGCTCCGCATGATCCTTGTATTCATCACCGGTATTCGGGTGAACGAAGACACTGGTGAATGCGTGGGTGAGCGATCAAGCAATAAGGTTGGGTGAACACTCATACTCGCAGGGTCCACGATTCACAACGAGCCAGGCAAACACCGCCCCTGTTTGATGGGGAGTGAAGGTATTGAGCTGAAACATGGCGGTCGGGTGCGGCCCTGATCAACGGGTTAGGCGTGTCCACACTGCCAGGAATGCGGTGATCCACATACCGATAGGTCTGTCCCAAAGTCGATAGACGGGGAGCTACAGGATGGGTAAGCGAAAAAGACGGGTCAGCGAGAGAAGCGCTCGCCTCGGGAAACTCGCGAGCGACACGGGCGTGCAGCTGCTTTGCATATTCGGTGTCTTCAGGAGATGTGTGGTTGTAGTATACTACAAGATCGTAAGCAAAATATTGGCGATCAGGGACCTGGTGGACTTGCTATGGAAATCGAAACCGCGCGAAGGTACTATGGGAGGAGGGAACTCATGATAGGCAGGAGAGAGAGTGGGCTGCTTGCCATCTGAGGCTGATTGAGGCATGGAAGATGGTTGCAAAGTTGCTGACAGTCCGGACTTAAAGCCTGTGGTCCACTGGATCGCATTACCAAGAATTAATTCATAATCAAGTATCGCAATATTGATGATGATACAGTGGTTACGGATACTTCGACGTCTGTAATTTCACATATTCCGACAGGAAAGGAGCAGCTGAAACTCAACATCCACTTCACGAAGGAACTCGAGAAGTAAGAATTGGAATGCAACCAGGTACATCTTGATTTTTCGGTGTGCACAGCATCCGTCAACGAGATGGGAAAGTTTTGAAGTCAAGTAGACATACCATTCACGACATCCCGTGTCCTTTTTTTTTTTTCTTGCTCGACGAGGTCGACGCTGTCCCTGACAAGTTTTTATGAATGCGGTCACTTGCCGTCTATCACTCGCCCTCCTGGCTGTCTCGAAGTCAAGCTGATATTTTGGACGCTGACCCGTCACGTTCGCTCAATCAAGTCCCTCTTTCCCCAACCTTCGTCTCCCCACGTCCTGCACCGAAAGCGCCCACCTTCAAGAACACAACTTTCAAGAACTTTCAATCTGTTTTTCATCGCAAACCACCTCGCTCTCCTTCCGAATCGGCAACTTCCCTCCGCTCCTCTGACTCTTTAGGAAACTCCCAAGATAACCACTCCCATCATCCTTACGCTACTATGCCCCCACCATCCCTCTCCGTCGTCTCAAATCACGATATCCTCGAAGATGAACAAGAATGTCCCGTATGTCTAGAACCCCTCAGCTTCAGCTTCAGGCTCCCAGGCGAGAAGCCTCACGTCGTCCCAGAATGCGGCCATTCCCTTCACGAGGTAACCTCCCCCCATAGTCTGCTAAACTTCACCCTCCCTCATACATCATCCCCCCAATAGGCTTGCTTCACTGCTGTTTATGGTCCCCCGCCCGGCCAGTCCAGATCCACCGTCCCTCCCAAATCCAACTTGGGCGTGTGCGGTGTCTGCCGCCGTCCCATGAAAGTTGGCGAGGGCGATAACAGCAAAACCAACAGTCCGTCTCTCTCTGCCTCCTCATACCTTCTCTTCTCATCTCCTCCCCATAGAACTGGCCGCTCTCACAGGTATGGGCGACCCCCATTCTCCCGCGGTTTATCCCGGCCGCGATATGTCAAACTCACGACTTCGCCGCGTTCCGGCGCCAACAACGACTACTCCTTACAACCCCATGGAGGACGACCCAACCGATCATGCCGTCTCTGTAAAATCCACCCCCAGTGATTCTCACTATATCGTCGCTCCTTCCATCCAGGTCCGCCCAGAATTTTCTTCCATTGTTAGGTCTGGCGATGCGTCCCAGCCCCTTACTTGTATTGTCATCATCGAACTTCCCGCAAGGCGGAACACTTCCCATATACCCGGCCCAGTCGTCTCAGAGTCTGTCCCCCTTCGAAATACTTCCATCTCACGACAAGATACCGAACTCTCCCCCCCGGCGTCACGGGCGTCTGACAGACAGCCCCCGTATTACCCCTCCCACGACGGATGGACCTCTGCATACAACAACGCCGATGCCGAATCATCACAGTATACACCCTCGCAAGGCCACGAGGAAGACTCCCCTTTCAACGCTATTGTCGAAGATCTCCGAAACCGAATTATTGATTGGAAAGGTCATGCCTTATCTGGACTTGGCCCTCTGCTCATGTACGATCTACTATCCGTCCGTCGCGATGCACTTGTCCGCGAATTTTTCGTCTATCTATTCAAAGAAGCTATCATCTGCGTGGTCGAAGAGAAGAAGCGCTCACTTGGTCGCTTTCTACCTTCCCCTGCATTCAACGACTCATCGACTGCCATTTCCGGTTCAAGCACCCAATCGAGAGGTGTTCTCAGACTAAAAGGGCGTATATACGTACGGCATATCAAGCGCATTATCGCTGGAACAGCCGGAGATCTAAGTCTCACCATCGAGATGGAAGATGAACGCTTGGATTCCTTCATTCTCGTATTCAAAGACCGCTCTTCGCTCGAGGCTTGGAGAACTCAAATCCAAGCCCTGGTCACCTCTTTCCAACAGCAACAGGCGATTCCTTCATCTGGATATGGTCATAGTCTGGACATCGAAGAATTCGGTAGTTCGGAAAAGGCAGCCCGTGCGGTGAGCGGGAGCACTGCGTCCACCGTGGACAGTCTTCTCCAGGCATCTACGCGATCTACTCTATCGTCCATCACGTCACAAGGTTCGGCTCATCAGCGAGCGATGCAGAATAAACTGCAGACCCTGAGCGAGGAAGACGCAATGCTGCGTTATGATACCCCATCTGCCAGTGTTGTAACACCACATGTATCATCAGGATCATCTAATTCTCTCGCACCCCTCCCCCATCCACCACTCGACTTGATCCTCATTGTTTCCCTGCCACCTCCAAACTCACCTCGTAGCACTGCAGATCTTAAAATCCGTGTCATCAAAACCTCGCTTGACTTCATTCTTGCCTCTCTTGGAATCAAAGACCGGTTGAGCTTGGTGACCTTTGAGGTTGGGCCGGGAGGGCGGGTGCGCAAGACGCCTTATCTGTGCCCCGGACGGACCCACAGCAGGAACAGGCTGCAGAAGTTCATCGACGAGATTGGATGTCCAGACGACAATCAGGGCATGGAGGACGAGTTTTTGGTCAGGGCCTCCAAAGACGAAAAAACCGACGTAGTGACTGCTGTCAATCACGGTTAGCGATCGTCCCCTTCTCTGTCAGGGTGTACTGACGGGCCACATAGGACTGGACGTTGTATTACAGCGCAAGTCACGTAATCCTGTTTCAGGCATGATACTTGTTAGCGATGCTGCAGACAGCACAAGACGGGCTCAGATGGATCTGGTTCTCGCTCGTGCCGAGGCAGCCAACATGCCCATCCATTCGTTTGGTTATGGTCGCTCGCACGACCCTGCCTCCCTCTGGCTCATGTCGAATCATACCAGCGGAACGTACACTTTCGTCAAGGACTGGTACGATCTTCGTGGATGCCTTGCTGGCTGCGTGGGCGGTATGATGTCCATAGCGCTGCTGAACATGAAGCTTCACATGAAAATCGTCGATGGGCAACGTTTTCGCATCCGCAAGGTGTCTGGTGGGCCATCGTCAATTCTGTCTACTGACGGCCACAACGTCGACATTGACGTTGGTGAGCTGCGGTATGGGGAATGCAAAGAGATGCTCATCGAATGTGAGCTCGACAATACTGATAGTCGTCGTGCGGCGACTGGTCCAAACGGTAGCCGGACTCTCAATGCAACCGATCGGTTCGTGCAATCCATGGGCCTTGATTCAGCAGCTATCGAAGACTCTCCGAACCTCGTGGACGGCATGATGGACCGAATGATTGATGAGGTTCCTGTATTCGAAGTGGATGGATCTTTTTATGATCCTGCTGCAACGAAACAAGTGTCTCGACTTGCACACCCTGTGCTGTTGACTATTACACTCCTACCCATGACGACGGCTACCTCGCAAAAAACCCCAAAGCCCTCGGACCCCGTGATTGTACGGCGCCGTATGGAATTGCTTGCATCGGACATGATCACGCGCGCGCTCGTCCTCGTCTCGAGGAAAAACTTCCCACAAGCACAGAAAATTATGAACGAGACAAAGCGTATCCTCCACACTGTTCTCCAAAACGTATCCAAAACCTTGCCGACCCCCAACAACGACGGTTCTACGATACGCAACCGCAAAGAAATTCTTATTCTTGCGGCCGTTCGTGCGATGCAGGCTATTCTGCAGGACCTCCAGATTTTGTCAGAGGCTCTGGAAGAAAACGTGGAATTGTTTGCTCTCGATCAGCGCAACTTTGGTGCGCAGCAGGTGAGCGCGAGATTATCTCTACTGATTACGAATGCCAATCATTATCTTGCAGGCGATGATACTGCGCGACCAAAAGAGCTGGAGTAATCGCAGCGCCACAGAGCGCTTGTTTTGGACCATGGACAACTCGATCGAGCTGGTCTCCCGGAGCACCGACTGGGTTGCACGGGACTAGTCTATCACTGTTTCCCATTAGCCTCTATCCTCACGTCTTGCTCACTCGCTTTTTTGGCACTTTTTCCCCCTCTTCATTGCGTTTTCTTATTGTACTTGGCTGTAACACGTTGCAATTTCCCATGCGTGCTATACTTTCAGCCCTCGATCGTTCAACGTTAATCTTCTTGTTCCTGTTGTAGGTTACCGGTTACCCCCCGATTCCCAATTTCCCTTTTCGCCATTATCAACGAATTTCATCTCATAGAGGCTATTATTCAGAGAGCAGCGAGAGTAACACACGCCAATTACTTATGTGTTTATATCGAGTATCAATTATAATAATATGCAAAACGATCGTGAATGAGCTCAGGCATGACGTCGAGGATGACGGAGAGTTTAAGCGTAACCTAACCGTCGACGTTCCTCCTCGTCTCTTTCCAACCTCTTAACTTTTTTCTCCGTTTCCGTGAGAACGTCGTCCCAGGCAACGAACAGCTCCGAAAGCGTGTCCACCTGGAAACGAAGGTCAGACAAGGTTGGTGTAGAATAAGACCTCGCTCACGTGGGTCGCATGTCGTTCCACCAGGGAAGCAATCCGTTTCTCCAAAGACGCAGCCAATCTCATATCTTGTTCCTGCGCTACGAGGAGAGCCTGCAATCGTGGTTGCAACGCCTCGTGGTCTGCGATGCGCCATTATTACTGTCATTGTTAAAAACAAAGACACGTCTAGACTCACCCGCTAGTTTACCGGCCGACAAGACGCCCTTTTGTTCGAGCAGTTCGACCTCGCGCATGTCGCGATCAGCGGCACGTATGTCGGGTTCCATCTCTGAGAGGAGAGCCTCGAGTTCGTCGGGCGACATGTCGTCGTACGTCGGCGCGGGACCCGGGAGGGTCCCCGAGAGGGCAAAGGCGGGCGTGAGCAGTCGTGCGTGCTGGTCGTCTGTGTGTTGTTGAACGGGGTGAAAAATTGTGCAATTCATAATACGCCCAAATCGATCAGCGAGCGATCACTACACTGACTGACATTGATGCATAAACTTTTTGAGTCCTTCGTTGGACTCGACGACGTGATCCAGCCGACGCTGGACGTCCGCCGCGAGCCGGACAAGGGTCTGACTACCGCCGAGGGGCTTCGTCAGCTCCGTCGTCGTCGTCTTCGAGTAGTCCTTGTTGGTGTCGCGCCCGCCGCCGCGAGCGTCGTGTTGTCGGACGCCGAGCAGGAGCGCTTCTAGCCAGCGCAGTCGGAGCTCGAGCGACAGTACGGGGTCGATGGTGGTGGGCGCGGCATGTGGTTGGTCTGCCCGTGTCCGGGTCGGATCCGTCGTTGGGGCAGATGTCTTGGCGGGAGATTCGGTGCCATCGAGGGATTCAAGGACGTCTTCTAGGTGTTCGGAGGACGCGGCGGGGGCCTCTCCGTTGAGTGGCGGGGACGAGGGTGGAGTGGAGGAGAGGATGCGATGTCTCTGGACATCTCCCAAGAAGACGCTACCGAGGGCAGACATACAGTAGCAAGATAGATAAACACAAGAATACAACACTGTAAGTAAGTAGATAGTTCAAACAGATTCACGCAGTTCGACTTCGACTGGTAACGGACTGTACCCCGCCATCAACCTCCCCCTCCTCATCGACTCCCATGTCCCTCGCGCTGCCTCCTGCATACGTCCAAATACATCCTCGCCCCATCCTGACCCACTCGGCTTCTCTTCTGCCTCGGCCTCTATACTGTCCCTCGGCCTTCTCCACCGTCTCAACATCAGCGAACTCGTCACAACACTCACGCTCGAGAACGCCATCGCAGCACCCGCCATCATCGGATGCATGTAGATTCCAAACGGAAGAAGCAACCCCATCGCGAGCGGAATTCCCAACAAGTTGTAGACACACGCCCATACGAGATTCCTCCGGATCGTGCGGAAGATTGCGCGAGAAAGATGGAGAGCTGCAACGACGTCAAGCAGATCAGAACGCATGAGCACGAGGTCAGCTGCTTCAATGGCAACCGATGCGCCAGTGTTCAGCGCAATGCCAACGGTGGCAGCAACGAGGGCAGGAGAGTCGTTGATGCCATCCCCGACCTGTCGTACGAAAAGTCAACACAGACGCAACCGCATGGCGCGAGTGTAGGCTCACCATGGCGACTCCCCCTTCCTTCTTAGCGATCTCGGCCACGAGCGAAGCTTTGCCTTTTGGACTCATATTTGCCCATACGTCCTCGGGTCGGATGCCCGTTTGCTTCGCCACGGCCAACGCAGTGCTCATCCCATCACCTGTTATCATACCAACATCTATCCCCATCTTCCGTAATGCCCTGATTGCTTGTGCAGATGATCGCTTTGGTGCGTCCGAAAGGGACAGCGCCAGGACAGGAACAGGCAAAGATGAACCGCGGGCCATCGACACATACACGACCGTTCGTGCCTTGGGACTTTCTCGTGTTTCAAAGGCGGATAAAATGGAGGGCAGCCTCGCCTCGTTAGACTTTACAAATCTAGCAGAGCCAACCAAAAGCGTGTACGTTGATGCGGAGAGCGAAAGGATGGCTCTGACGCCGGCGCCAGTGACACTCTCGAACGACTCCACCGTAGGTTGGGGTGCGTCGAGCTCGTTTTCATCCAGGAGACCCTTGCCACACACTGCAATGGCCTTGGCGAGAGGGTGTTCGGAACGTGCTTCAGTTGCCGAGAGCATTGCAATAACAGCTGCGCGAGTTGTCACACCATCTGCGCATGGGACTGCAAGAGTGTGCGGTTGGGCCGTTTCGTCGGGTAGATCACTGTCCCGCCATGGAACCCATGCCAGCCCTGTAACGCAGAGATTACCTTCGGTCACCGTCCCAGTTTTATCGAGGAATATCCGCTTGATAGATCGACTCGCTTCCAATGCTCTGCCCCCTTTGATCAAGATACCATTCTTGGCTCCCACCCCGGTTCCCACCATAATAGCCGTCGGCGTGCTCAGTCCCAATGCGCAGGGACAAGCCACGACAACCACCGATATGCACATCTGCAAGCACACGGCGAGCTTACTTGCGCCATGTCGATGGAACATTGCGGGCAACGCCTCCGGACTGAGCACATGCGAAACAATCATCCATGTCACGAACGTGAGCAAGGAAAGAGAGATCACCGCCGGCACAAAGTAACCCGCGACGCGGTCCGCGAACGCCTGAATAGGTGCCTTGGAAGTTTGGGTTTCCTCGACAAGTTTGACGATCTGTGCGAGCGCGGTATCTTTCCCGGCGCGCGTGACGAGCATGTCAAACATCCCCAAGCCGTTGACTGTACCACCGATGACTGCATCGCCGACCTGCTTCATAACGGGAACGGGTTCACCGGTGATGGCGCTTTCGTCCACGGCAGAGGAACCACGAATGACGGTCCCGTCTGCTGGTACTTTGTCTCCCGGGACTAGCTTAACCGTATCGCCTACTTGGACGAGCTCGGTGGGGATACGCTTCTCCTGGGTGCATGCTGGCGCATCGGTGTAGATAGTAGCCATGCTCGGCGCGAGAGCCATAAGATCGGTAAGTGCAGCACTGGTCTTGCCCTTGGCGCGGTTCTCTAGCCAGCGGCCGAGAGAGACGAACATGATGAGCATGGTGCTCGTGTCAAAGAAGAGGAAAGGACGGAAACCGGGTATGGTAATGAAAGCCGCGCACAGCATTGCAAACAGGGAATAAAAGTATGCAGCTGAGGTGCCGAGCACAATAAGAACATCCATGGTGGGACTCCGATGTTTGATTGCCTTGAATGCTGAACGGTAGAACGCACGACCGATCCAAAATTGTGAGGGGGTGGTAAGTGCGAGTACGAGAACATCGGTGAGGTAGATGCCATTGAACAAGTGGCAGTCGACGAAATGGTGCAAAAAGGAGATGTGAGGTGCCACCATGCTGAGGAAGAAGACGGGGAGGGCAAAAGCGGCGCTCCACTTGAAGCGACTGAACCACTGTTGGATTTCCTTCGTCCTCGCGAGAGATTGTTTCTGGGTCGCGTCCTGTTGGTCGGACAGCAGGGCGTCAAAGCCCATTTCTTCGATTCGTTCAATCATCTCTCGCGGACCTACGACGCCTGGCTCAAAATCGATGTTTGCGGTCTCCGTGGCAAGGGAGACAGCGACGTGGGTGACGCCGGGGACGCTGCGGAGGCCATTCTCGACGGTGGAGGTACAGGACGAGCAGGTCATGCCATATATCCGGAGTGTGACCGTATCTGACCGAGCCTTGGGGATGAGAGTGGCATCAAACCCAACGTCGGATATTTCCTGTAACAAAGGATTGAGCGACGCAATACGACAAACGAAAGCGAGAATTTACGTCGATGATCTTGTCTGTGGTCCACGCTGTCGGGTCATATTCTATGACGCCACGTTCGGCGAGGAGGGCGACCTTTATGGAATGTATGCCAGGTTGTGTTCGGAGTGCCCCTTCGATCGACTGGTGCTAGAATGTAAACGCCAAGCGGTCGGAGTGCGGGAAAGGCGCCACACCTCTACGCATGCACCGCAGGTCATTCCCTCTATCCGAAGTTCGCATCTGCCTGGCGTATCATCGTGAAACTGGTGTTTTGGTGTCGTGTACATCATGAAGAAGAAGAAGAAAGAAATACGGGAAGGGCTATGCAGATATCATCATCCTGGTAACTTAGTAGAACTGGCGTTGCGAAACAGCCTAATATGAATTATATAATCTATTGTACAGCCACTCCCTGCAGCAGCATTTGTTGGTAATTCTCCCAAGCAGCAATCAGCTGTATCCTTTGTCAAACCTTTTGCTTGCCAGTGCCAGCTGTTAATTTTCTACTCACCTCCTTTTGTCGTGATATCATCCCACTCAAAAAGGCCTGCAATGCCTCTTTGAAGTCGTCAATCCGCTCCTGCTCGAACCGTGCCATCTCTGACTTGATCAGCTTCGAACATTGATCGAATTCTCGCTTTGCATCCAGGGCACGCCGCTCGGCCTGTCAAATGATGGCATGTCAGTATCAAATTCATCAGCTGGTGGCGTAACACAGCTTGCCTCGCTGACTAAAGCCACGGTGTGACCTGCCCGCTCTGTCGGAAGACGCCCTTGCGCTCGAGCACGTTCATGTATTTGCCGTGCGCGTCGAACCTCGACGTCTGCGTTTTGCCAGTTCGTGTACGTTCGTACTCGCGAGTTGAACGCCAGCTATCCATCCAACGTTAGCACATGCTCTCAATCCAAGCAGGTCCAACGCACCCGAACAGAATTGATCAGCCTTGAGTACTCGTCCGCTATTCGCCCGATCAGTCCCTTTTCTCGTTAGGACAGATTAAAAATTGTACCTGTACTCATGAATGTCATCATGTCCTGCTGCGACTGTATGCTCTGGGCTTCTGCAGCCACTTGCTCCACATTTGCCAGTGCTCCGAGTGTCTGCTGCAGCTGTTCCCCCAGATCGGATGCTGACAATTCTGAAAGAGCCGTTGAAAATTCGCCAGTCGCAGAAGCTAGGTCTGTCGGATCGTCGAAGTTACCACTACCGGGAGCAGAAACAACAAAGTAGACCTGCCTGCTCGTTGCTTTGCAACGATTTCAATGCTCTTGACCAGACCGCGTAATTGTGACTCGAGTCCGTCCAGGTATCCACGTTGTTTTTCGAACCACTGGACAAGACCCTCGTTTCGGACGGCTATCAATAAAAGCACCATCGCACTCACCTCGTCAGTTTCGTGGAACCGGGGTCCGGTCAACGTATGTCCGATCGACGCCATGAGTCCTCCTTTCTCATGAGCCGTCTCTGCTTTTCTGTGCTTGATCTGTAAAAGAAGAAGACGCCTTGAACACGAGAAGAAAACCACCAGCCGAGACACTGACATCTAAAGCAAAGCTGTCGCTCTCCAAGAAAAACTTGAGATCTGGGTCTTTGCACAACACCGGATGATTTGCAATCTTTTGGATGCATTTCTCCAGCGCCAGCCGACGTTGCTGTATGAAATTCTCGTCAAACCGCCCAAACGGGTTCTTTTCTGGCGCAGGCGGAACGACAACCCCCGGATTGTTTATCGAGAGCGCTTCATACAGCCAGAGGAAGTCAGAGTACCGACGAAGAACGGAGAACGTCGCTTTTGAGAAGAGCGGGGACGATGTCTGTGACGAAAGCTGAGTGAACCAGACGGACTGATCGAGCAAAAACCCACCCGCGTATGCACCGTATACAAGGTATGAGCTCTGATAGGGTCCCCGACCTTTTGTGGATCCTCTACCGAGATCACGAAAAGAGGTGGGATCGGTCCTTCGCTACGCTTGGATAGAGCAGGCGATCCAGACGGCTGTATGTCCAAATGGTGTCAGCTTTCCCTCGTGACAACTCATAGAGTACTCGCCTGAGGAGATCCAGCGTTCCTGAACCGCGCCGTCTGCCCTATGGGCGTATCGTCGTCATCTTCGTCGTCATTACTGAGGGCAGTGCTCGGCGCAGAGAACGCCATGGTGCTCGCAGCGGGCTCATGACCACCGCCCCACGCCGCCTGCCATCCTCCCTGACTCTCTCCTCCCAGAGCAAGACTCGAAAACGCACGTTCGACGTTCGAAGACGGTGATAGCTGGTCCAGGGGCGACACGATCGCGCGTTCGGGAGACGACGACGACGAGGAGGCAGGTTCCAGCGACGAACCTGACAACAGCAAAGACCCCTCCGCGCGCAGTTCGGATGGCAGCGCAGCAGGGGTAGCAGTGGTGGTGGGAGTGCCTATGCCCACCTCCGATGAGTCGTCGTGTAGACCGAGGACGGACTCGTGTCGCTCTGCAGCCTCGGACTCGTCCTCTGCGCTCGACGTGAACATGCTGAAGCCAGGCGTGCGCGACGTCGTCGTATCCGGGTGTCCATCGTCGTGGCTCGCGCTCTGCTCGTCTTCGTGGTCCTCCGCGGTCACTGTCGCCGCATCCAGTGGATCGGCGGGCGTTGGTACTGCGACGCTGCTTTCAGCGCTTTGCTCGACATGTCCATAATCGCTCGTGAAGTAGGGCTCGGTCGTCTGTGTGCTGGGATGGTCCTCGAAGCCCGATTTGAAGTAGTCGATGTCCGAGTGAGACTGTTGTGGTTGCCCGAAGGTGCTGGCCCAAGGGTCCGGGGAACCTGAGCGGAGCTTTGAGAATGGGTCTTCGAATGGGTTCTCTTCGAGCATGTTTCGGCGCGAGGGTGCAAGCAGGTCATCGAAACCGTCCATCGCGTAGTTTGATGATGAACTTTCCAAGTTCTCGTGTGATTATTGCGTCGCGTCCTAACAATGGACATCCGACAAACAAAGGTCCATGTCTGTTCGTAAATCAAGATGTACATCAAAGCATGACTATTCAAATGGCATCTCGTCTACAGCGTTCCCCAATGACACCCAGCTAGCCAAGATGCTATCCACGAACGCTTGCTCTTCGCTTGCCAGCGTCTGCACCAGCTTCGAAAGAAGCGCGTTCTCCCTGTTATGCAGTACGACCCGTAGTTCATGCCACATGCTTCATGGTGTCAACGAAGATCATCCCAATGGCGTGGATACACTCACCACGCTCGAATGAATACCCGTCGGTGGAGAAGTGATGCGATGGTTGCTTGGTCCTTCTCGATCAGGACGAGCACCCTATCAGCGTCCTCTTGCCACCCGTCCTTCTTGGCTGCCTTGATGCCTTCGAGTTTCATTGAATTCGAATCTACTCGTTTCTTGAGACGTTCCACATTATCACCGCCATGCCGATCATGCCGGACGAACAGATCCCGCATAGCTATGTAGAGGTCCCTTTGGCTCTGATAACTCGCCGTGAACAAACATCCAACAAAAATTTCAATCGCCCAGGTTACCTTCAGTGACTCTAGCGTCGACCGCAGTAGAGATTGAGTCTGCTCAGTTCAGTTCAGTTCAGTTCCAGTTCCAATCCGAAAAAGCAAAGGGCATACCCGTTGCTCCAACAGATCAGATTGCTGTTGCGTATGTTCGGCAATACATCCTATTCCCTGCCGCACGCCATTGCAAAGCTCGCACTCGTCGCCTCTCCAACACGTCTCATTGACTTCAACAACTACCCTCAACACGTTCGTTAGGCGTGCCAGGTCAGCCTGCTCATCGGACACGTCGAGTTTAGAAGAACCGCCAACGTGTACATCAACGACAGAGACAGAATCCGAGATTGGTGACGTCGGTGAGGTGATATGTAGCAACAAACCAGACCAGAAGGGGAATATGGAGTGAGCTGGCACATAGGCAGGGTGAAGATCTGGCAGAACCCATACCGCAGCTGATTCACGTCTCTTTATTATGCGTTCCACGAGCACACATATCTTCTGCCATTGCTCAATTAATGGATTCATCTTTCCACGGACGACTCTGGAACGCAAATGTCAGCGTCTGGGTAATCCTAGTAACCCTCCACCTACGCGAGTTTCTCATCGAGGTCACTGGGAATGGACATCTCTTCTATCTGATCGACTCGTTTGCTAGTGGACTCCTCTTCAAGAGCGACCGCGTTGTGTTTACGCCATGTTTCGAAGGAAGTCTCCGTCAAAAACGTAGAAAGAAGACCATCTTCTTTAATCACAGGGTGGTTTCTGCAGTCGCTTATCAAAAACGCTCGTCCACACAACTGAAGGCGCTTACATCACTGAATTCAAGAACCTTGCAAGGCCTTTCCTGGGTAAGGACCGCGGTTAATAGAGTAGGACAATTCCTTCTCGTTGAACGCACCGTCGCTGCTCGAGGAATGTGGCGTCAGCTTCCAGGGAAGTCAGCTAGACCATTAATTAAATGTATCAAGGAAGACTAACGTTGTATTCGCTTCGGTGGAAGCGGGCAAAGAAGTCGGAATGGGTATCGTCGAACCAGGCAATCCCACAAGAAAGTAAATTCAGAATAGCGACGATGGACGGGAGGACCGCGCTGTCGACGCATAACTACATTAGTTGTCACAGTAGGAAATATGAAACTCGCCTCTGTCACAATCTCGTACACGGTATGCCTGTTCAAAAGGTGCCCTTGTTGTCCTTGAATGGCCACAGAGACCGTTTCCTGTTTCTTCCACCAATCTTTGGGGAGGCCAGACCCGGATAAAGTAGATGAAGTTCCATTTGTGCGTGGCTGGTGGAGATCAGAAGGACCTCCTGTGACACCACCGTATCGAGGGACATTCCACGGGTCCTCCGCTGGGTAGTTGGAAGGGGTGGGTCGAATGCTGTCTTGTCTATAAGTCGAATATGGAGTGCTGAAGGCGGAAGTGCTAGGTTGCAATGTATCGAAATTCAGAGCAGGAATGGGCAGATTGTTCTCGGCACCAAGGGCAGCTACTTGCTCGATACTGACGTCTGTCAAGCACACCTCAGGCCCGAGACATCACGGTAGCTTGAAATGCCAGACATACCCTTCCCCGACTGTGCGAGAGCAACTAATGCCAGAGCCACAAAGAACTCGAGCTTCGAGACTCGGGGTTTCGAGCTAACCAAGTTTACGATCTACTAGAGCGGTTAACAAACTGAGAGGATCCTTACAAACAAACCATACCCTGTCAATGGTTGTGGCTGGAAGCAAAGAAGTGGCAAGAATTCGTGAAAGGGCATTGACTGATACCTCCCCCGTGTTGGTAGTATCAACGACCGCAAACGCTGTGTGGTACGTCTCGGGAACTGCTGCATCGGCTACAACCAGTCGTATAAGCACGACGAACGGTAGAACCTACAGGTGGTTTATTTACCTATGACTGAACTGAATGCCGAGGTTGCAGCATAGCCAGGTGGTGGAGAAGGTGACGGCGCCGCGCTCCAAGGGTCATCGTAGATCGAAACCGCAAGTGGGTCTTCGTCGACAAAACTATTCCCTAGGCCGTTAATGGGTGTCGTGCCATATCGTTGTGCAAGTCGTGGGGCATTGAACATTCTGACCGCAGATTAGTATTCGGTTGTTCAGTCGTAAGGTCAATATGAACCGGTGACCAAACACGCTTGCAAAGTGGCCAACTTCGATCAAACAAGTCAAGTCAAAGTGCACCGCAAAACAGCCCAAGCTTTGTCTTCCTGTTAGCAAGCCAATAATTACTATGTACAACATCACTAGCTGTCCCCATGAAATATTGAAACTCATTAATCTATCAAATTGCATCACCCGTAACCTTGGCAGCGAAATGAAGGGTCCACGAGGACATGAGACGCTTCGCGTTCACACTCTCACCATCGAGGCTGCCGAAATTGGGTTAACAACCAGAAAAGAAGAAAACACTCGAACGACGTACCCCGGTGTCCCATAGGTGAGAGGAGCCATGTACACAAACATCGCAAACATCAAGATAGCAAAGATTCCGGCTAGTATTGGGCCCTTTACTCCAAGATCCGCATATTCCGTACGCTGCATCTTCGTCATACGTCCAGCTATAGATATAGGATAGTTGATGGAATCGGACAAGACGAAGCTGAACACCGAGCCAGCTAACATCGCCGATGCCAGGTGCGAAGGAAGGTAGTGGTGGATGAAGAGCTGACGACCCATAAGAAAGAATGGCAGGTAATGAACTGCCCACACGAGTAGGAAGAAACCTCCGGAATTCCACAGGCGGTTGCGGACAGCTACAACAAATGATTAGCTTACCCTATAAAGACGGCCTCAAGATAGCTTACGATCAGGGATGGGGTTGAGCCCGCGTCGCCGCGCCAGAAGGTCAGCAATAACGATACCGATATAGATCGAGATGGCAATAACACACGACCACCACCCAACGATATTACCAATCAGGTAAATCTGTTTTTGTGTATCGTTCTCCGTCCAGAAGCTAATGCCACTGAGAAGGAATGGCCAATTGATTGGTCCGCTAGCGTAAGGATGTGAGGCAGTGAGACCAGCATTGTGTTGGAGCATCAATAGTTGCAGCTCAGCAAATTTCTTGAAGAAGCTCATTTTCTTGGGTTCTCGCGGGACATCGCCTTCACCAGCGAAGTCAAAGCTGCCTAATTTCCTACTTATTTCGAGGTATCGCACCTGAAAACTGACAAACTTACTGCCACTTTCAACTACTTCGTCGACGAACCAAGCAGCGCTCTTGTCCGCCGGGTTCTTGTTGCCATTAATCTCTTGTTGTTTGAACGCCCATTCTGGCAACTGCTGCGTATGTGTCCACATCGACACCCTAGTCGGCACATGAACTAGTCTGAAGTGGCTTGACTTGCTCTTCCACACGTCTCCTGGATGACCTTCGACAAGATGGAGGATGAATAGTGTGTCGTTATGACGGGAGTGATCATCTTTTGGCCACGTAGTAAACTCCTGGTTTGTTGGCATCAAAGGAGATGCGACATCGTGGGTCAGAAGAAATGTTTGCGTGTTAACGTGCAGTAGTTGGATGACATCATCGTGGTTGACTGCTCGTCCGCGACCAGCCTCGGGAAGTGCCTTTGTTGGAATAATTTGCCAATGGTTGTTGGTATCTTCATGTCCGTACCCTGTCACTTGTTGACCTGGCAAACGTCAACCACTACCCTCATGGGTATCAATGCGCCGCACCTTGAGTGCTGATACGCCCGTCATCGTATTGAAGAGGATATCTCTCAGGGTGAGAGTGCAAAAAGACCTTGGTATCCTTATGTTTCATTGTGACAGTGTCGTAGTAGTGGAGATCTATGAAAGAACATTAGAATCAGAGAGAAAATTCGAGGTTCATCACTGACCTTGACTGTTAACCAGTAATTCGTTGCCAATGAGAGTTTCCTGGAAAGCGGGGCTCATGAACGTATCACCGGGGCCCGAATGAGTCAAGATAGCAAAGTGAACATAAAAGAATGAGAGGTAAATGACGAATGGAATAGCGATTAAACCGATTGCGCGAGCCGCAAAATGTTTCCAGAAGTATTCCTAAGAAATTCAGCTTAGGGGACACCTCGTACTGACTGACCGAATACAAACCATAGTTTGACCCTTGCGATAATCCAAGATACCCCATAAATCGATCAGGACAGCAATTCCAATAGTGAAGACCGTCAGGATACCGTTGACTTTAGAACCCCAAGTACAGGCCATGAAGAATCCAGTGGCGATGAGCCAGCTCCACCACTCCGGTGAAAACTCCCTGTGGCAAGATAAGCACATATATATATGCAACACGGTAGACCTACCAGTAACGCAGTTTGCGGAAACGTACATAAGAGTAAATCGTGAGGGCCATAAAGAATATGAAAACGGCATCGAGAAGAATGAGTCGAGATTGTGAGACGTGTGCATTGTCTGTATTGAAGTTCATGAATATTGATTCGAAAGCAAAATATGCAGAAAGATGAACGTACCGAAGAGGACAATCGTTGCTGAGAATGCAGCGACAATGGTCGAATATCCTGTCTCTTTCATGATGGCATACACCAAGGGGACCGTTAGGCTGTTGAGAATGGCCGGTAAAGCTCGCATTCCAACGTAGGGCACGTGGTTTTCAGAGTAGCTATCTCCGATGTTCTCGAATGAAAAGTGACCATCGAAGCCCACGAACCATCCTGCCAGCCCAAACAAGAGCTTTGCAAAGGGTGGGTGCACGTCGAAGTAATACTGCCGAAGGATGTAATAAGACGCGAATTTGCCAAAGTGGACCTCGTCAAAGCTAGTGGCCGTGTGAGTCCGACACTGTGAGGAAAGTTGCAAGGAGATGTTCACCCACACTACTTGGTCTGGTTGATTGATTTTGTAGAACCGTAGCATGAAGGCGACAGCAGTGAGGACACCCACTACTGCGACACTTGCTTGTGGGGTGTCCAAGGCCTGCTCGAACGCGCTCCGAGTGTGCTACAGAGCGAAGGTGATTCAGGTAACACGTCAGCACCAGGAGTGCGGGGCTGCAGCACTCACTCGATTGCGATACACAGCGTTTATGTGATCCTCGTCATCCTGGTCATAGCTTTCTGCTCGTGGAGGAGCGCCAATTGGTTTTCGTTGTCGTATTTTGCTGGGGCTCGCCATGGCGGCCTTTGTGTATGAATGTCAATGATGATACTTGTAAAGAAGAAACAGTAAACGAAACGTTCAAATTTGAGTGATCACGTGATCCAGAAACGCATGCAGAAACAGAACATGTATAGACAGGCATACCAAGTAACTAGTACATACATGAACTCGCAAAATCTGTCTTCATTTCATGTCGGATAAAAATATATACTTCTTCGTTCGCATACATAGTAGTTGGATTAATCATGAATTTGAACCTTGATAGCACCCTGCGTGGGGTCTGCTGCAACGTGGAATGCAGACACCGCATCATCAAGCTTGAACCGATGGGTGACGAGAGGCTTCAGGTTGATAAGACCACCCGCTACGAGCCGAATCGCTTTAGGGTACTTGGGGTGGTCCTGTGAGCTATGGCGGTCGAATAAGATTCAAGTCACATCCTTACTTGGTTTGCATAACGGTATTGAAAGCTGACATCGATTTCATTTGCGCTGAGATGCATGAAAGGGAACTGCAGAGGTCAATGTAAAGATGATGGTGGGGACCAAATAATGTAAATATTACCAATTGTTCGTTTTTGCCGACTCCGATTATAAAGACCTTTCCGCCAAATTGTGCAGACTGCGAATTATTTGCCTGTGAGAGATGTTACCCTAAAGGATTGTCTCTACTCACGTAGATAGCAGTGTGTATACTGTTCTCGACACCCGAACATTCGAGCGCAATCTTGATAGGACCGTTGGCAGCCGCTTTGATCTTCTCAGCGGACTCTTTCGGCGTCGATCCACGTGCAATCAGCACTGTTCGCACACCAGGAACTAGTTTCCTTGCTAGATCAAGACGGCCCTGGAATAAGTCGGTAATAACGATGGGCTCTGCACCTGCCGCTCTAGCAGACAGCAGGGAAACTAAACCGATTGGCCCTGCACCGCTGAAAAGTTGTAAGATACTAGTAGATACGAATGCGAAACACGAGGGTTGATGCACCATATGAGAGTGGAGTCACCAAGACGAAGGCCGCTGCGCTCAATGCCGGCCAGTGCAACGGCTAGGGGCTCGCACAAAGAGCCCTCCTCGAATGAAACCGAATCGGGCAGACGATGAAGCCATTCAGCGGGGTGGAGATGCCAACGACTGAGCGTCCCTGACTCAACAAAGGGTTAACGACCACCTCTGGTTCACGACACTCGACGCACCGTGGAAGGGGGGAGTCGAAAAGAAGACTACGTCAGGACCTGCATGTTCTGTGTTGTCAGTGTCCGGGGATGAATGTGCCTCACACATATCGAAGTGAGTGGTGGAAACACGCACATGCATTGTATCTGCCAATTCTGCAGTAGTCACAAGATGGCTTGGAGCAGGGTACACCCGCCTCGATTGCGACGCGGTCACCTAATTACATGTTGGAATCCTGGAATAAGTTTTGTTTATATGGTCACCTGGTTTCCACTGAGTAACGCCTTGCCCCACCTCCACGACTTCCCCAGCAGACTCGTGGCCGGAGCCGCACTAAAGGGGGGGTTCGATATTTAACCTCCTGTAAACGAGAAGGACAGCCTTACTTCGTCTGTCACCACCATGGAATCACCGATACGACCATGCTTCCAGAAATGCACGTCACTCCTGTCAATCGACAGCCGGCGTGGATTCAAGTGCGTAAAAAGTCACCAGGGTCGTTTTGACATACCCACAAATTCCTGTAGCACGCACATGCAACAAGACCTGGCCAGGGCCAGGTTTTGGGCGCGGTTTCTCGACGAGATGGATTTCACGACTAGGGTTGTAGAAAGCTGCGATATTGGCATCCGGAGAAGGGGTCTCATTTGGTCCTAGGACACGAAAGGCGGGGTTATCAAGAACCTTGCGAGGATTATAAATTTCTGCGAAACCACTGTCAGGCATGGCAGGAACTGAAGATACTCATTAGCGAGCAATCGTGGACTTTAGTACGTACCTGGCGGTACTGGTCAGCAGACATGGCACGGGCCGGAGCTTGGTGAGATATAGGCCGCATCTCCTCCCTGGATAAATCAGGTGTGACGGTCCAGAGTTCATAAAAATGACAATGTTTCTCAAGAGTCAGGGGCCTGTGTCAATATACCTACGTCCATATCGCGATTTCTGACACGAGAGTTGCTTTGAGGCACTGTGAACATGAAAGTTGCCGAGCGGGTTCTTTGATATCTGAGGGCACAGGAGACTACTAGTACTGACCCATGACCGGCCCAACATTGTTTCAAATTAATCAACACCCTGGGAAGCAGGTACAAATAGGCCTGGAACCCGTGTCGCCATGATTTGGCAGTCCGGTTTCATAAGGTCAGTGTATCAGGTGGCCTAGGCAATATAACAGGGGGGTAATTAAACTTTGTGACTTCACTCAGATGGTACCAAATGGAAAGATACGCTGCGGAGTTACAGAGTTCTGAATTTTCGCGCAACATGATGCGCATGTGAACCCTTCACACGGAAACATGTTCCAACACCTGGGGTATATTGCACATTTAAAATCTCATCAAGATTCCTGCGGGCAGTGGCAATATTTCTATTGTAACAAATCTACTTCAGTGGTTCTGACTTTGACATGTCATGAGGAAGCAACGATGACACGCTGTGGTGCTTCGAATTTTGCGGCACACGAATCAAAGAGGTCCGTTTTCTCACTGAGATCCGCTACCATTGGGTGTGAGGGGTATTGGTTGGACAGTCGACTGCAAAGAAAGAGATTCCTGAGGATCATACCCTGCGGACAAGCGATCAATATAAATTGACTTACGCCCAAAGCTCTTCCGCTTCGCCGCGTTTCCCCGCACCGAGACCGGTGGCGACGGTCATACCAGTGAGGACCTCATCTAATCCTCGGTCAGTTTGCGCACGCGACAATATACTCTCTGCCTCTTCGAAATCACTGCGTGCAGCTGCCAATTCGCCACGCAAAATGCGAACCACCCCTCTCCCAACGAGCAGGGCAGCCGAAGAGACAGAGGGGTTGGCCAACTGTTCGGTGTAGAAGGAAATGGCTGAGGCGTACGGCTCTCCTGTCCACGAGTATAGTTTGGGTGAAGAATGAACCTTGGAATAAGCTTACCGCTTGTTCCCTGAGCACCAGTGGCTAGTGAGATCGCGGCTTCGGATAGCTGTAGAACAAGAGCATCCGGATTGACTTGTGTTGCTGTCGACAATATTTTTCGAGCGATATTTGGTCGGGAGAGAGACAAGTATAAATGAATAAGGACAGCAGACCTACGAAAGCTCAGGAAAGCTAGATGAAATGCAACAAAAGGGCTCACGATTCGTTTCCAACGGTGGCTGATTCACGCAGCGTCTCGAGAGCTTCCTCGACTTCGCCCGCACGGATAAACGCTGTGGCTGCTAACACGGTGACCATCTCCTTTTCCCATTCTCCGATGTCTGCATCTTCAGCCTCGATTTCCACGCAAAGGTCGCGCAGGAGTTCGAGGCCTTCCTCGCCTTGTGCCAGAGAAGCGACGGCGCGAAGCGCGACATTCTCCGACTCGCTTGGGATCAAGGCAAGAGCGGAGGCTGAGTCACCAGATGCCAGGTGAGCACGGGCCTTGTAAAGAATGGTTGGGATATAGTCTGGCGAGGAGGGGTCTGGGTTTGGTGTATGAATGAGGGCGGGATAAGCGCCGAGGATGAATTGTTGTTTAACATGGTAAAGTTCAGACGAATCCATCCTGCGTCACAAAAAGTCGGGGAATTCGACGCTCCGGAAGACAATCAGGCGGGTGTAACGAATATCCTAAAGGGGTAACCAGTGAGAACAAACATCACATCACATAATACCTATTTCGAAATTCGCAAAACCGCCATATGATCATGATTCTTCCGCCGCTGCCATATCATGCTACTTATTGCCGCAACTTTCTCACCTGCCAGGGTCACTGGCAAACGGCCCTCAGGCTGGCAGCAGCGCACTTACATCAATACTGAGCGATCTGCCAGCCTGACGTAAAAGCGAGTTAACCCAAGCGCAGGACAGAGCTAGAATCTCGTACGTCGGCCCGAAGCGGCTACCGATCTAGAATGATGCGAAGGGCCTGGAGCTTTTCAAGAAGTTCTAGGGCACGATAGCGTGTGGTGTCGTTTCACAGTTCGCAGGAACTTGCTTGAACTAACCTGCATGTCCACGGACATTGGTTAACTCGGGACGGCGTGAATGGGTCGTCAGTTGTCGCCGGTTGCGAAATGGTCGGCGCAGCTCCACTTACGATCATTACGCTATCCGAATCAGAACAAAACGGGTATGTGTTCCCAATCAAAATGCAATTGTGTTGTTCGGTTTATCACTTAGCGCTCCCTTTCTTGGTAGTTCCCGTCGGCTATAAGTAGCAGTATAGAGAACCGAACCTTCTTCTTTGCCCCCGCCCACCATGTCTACCCTTAACAGAACCTTTTCGTCACGATTCTCCACCAAGAGCCAGTCTGTAAGTTTGTTACATCCTCATGCTTTGCGCTAACTTATTTTTGTTAGAATGGCATTGCGTCTCCAGTCGCTGAATCCGCTCCAACCCTCTCGTTGAGTGAATCAGCCACGGACAAGGCCCTTACAGCCATTAAAGACCTAGTATGTGCACGTTTATCGAGCTGTAGTCATTCTAATATCATTGCAGATGAAGCGCGCCGTTGAGGACATAACTGAATCCAACGTTGTGCGTCAGTTACTTGGAACTCAAGGAGTCGGTCTGATATTTCTTACAGTCTTCTGTCCTCGACCTTATCGGACACTCGGGTGCCATTGATGATCGAAAGATGTTGGTGAGTTTCTGAACCAACTTTGATGTTGATACCCTGTAACAAGGTTGTCTCCTGTTGTCGATCAGCTTGAGAATTTGTTGTCCTTCATGTCCAACCATCCCTCTGGCTCAATTCAAGACCTTCTACAGAGCTCTGTTATCAAGCTTTGTGAGTGCTCATATGTAATGCATAGGTTTGCCGTTCACGCCCGTGCTAGTGTACAATGATCTCCCTCATCCTCCTGCGACATCCTGTGGTCCCAAATATGCATTCCGCACTGCGGATGGGTCTAACAACAATCCTGATTATCCTGATCTGGGAAAGGCCGGGACGCCATATGCACGTTCCGTGCAACAGAGTAACCCTCTGCCAAATAATCAGCTGCCTGATGCTGGTCTAATATTTGACACCTTACTTCGTCGGGATGAGGTATAATCTTATTAACATATAACCTTTTACCGAAGCTGACGACATTTCCAGTTCCGAAAACATCCTGCTGGTTTATCGTCTTTGATGTTTTCATTTGCTGCCCTTGTTATCCACAGCGTCTTCCGAACTGATCACAGGAATGTGAACATTAACATGACTTCCAGTTATGTTGACCTCGCTCCCTTATACGGTAACGATCAAGCCATGCAGGATAAAGTATTGCTTCCACCTTTTGTACCTATACATGTACCCTGACATTCGATCCAGATCCGAATCAAAAATGGTCGAGGCTGTCTCCATCCTGATACTTTCGCTGAAGATCGTTTGCTTATGCTTCCCCCTGCTACCGCCGTGATCCTTGTCCTGTTCAATCGTAACCACAACGTAAGTTTATCAACACTCATATGCTTGGACATCCTAACAAGATGGAATTAGTATATTGCGCGTCGTCTTTTGGAAATAAATGAGCGAGGAACCTGGGTTGATCCGTCCACGCTGCCATTTAACTCCCACCACTTGATGAAGCAAGAGGAAGGTTTGTAGACTCATTACTCTCCTGATAGTTATTGGCTGAAACTATTCCATCGCAGAAATCTTCCAGATCGCCCGTCTTTGCAATTGCGCCTGGTTTGCTGCAGTCGTGTTCTCTGACTACTTTTCTGCAATCCTGGGCCTTGTTCGGAAGGGCTCTAGTTGGTGCTTGGAACCCTTCGGAGAAATGCGCACACCAGATCACCAGTTATTCGAGCGTGGCCGCGGGAACGCATGTAGTGTCGAGGTTCGTGAATTTCTTGCTGGTGTCTCTACAATAGAGCTCAAAATTCTCGATAGTTCAACTGCTTGTACAGATGGCATGCCACCATGTCCTCCGAAGACGAGCAGTGGATCAGTAACCAGTTCGAAGCACTCTTCCCGGGCCAGGACCCTGAGAAACTCACGGCCACCGATTTCTACAAGACTGCGGCCAAACTTGAGGCATCTGAGCCTGGGGTCGAGCATTGGACGTTTAACAAGTGAGTTGTGAGAATAACTCTAGTTTATTCACTTTTAACTGATTCATCGACGGACAGCTTACAACGCCACAATGGTAGTTTCAGAGACTCGGATCTCGCAAAAATTTTGCAGGATTCGTGTGTGACTTCTGTTGCAACATCGACAATACCTGATTATATATTTCTAGGACATCTCATCATGCTGCTGCTTTTGGCGCCCGGGGTACACCAAACATTATGAGATTGAACGAAATCATGGGTATTGAAGCTAACCGCAAGTGGGGTGTTTGCTCGCTCAACGACTTCCGAAAATTCTTGGGCCTGAAAAGTATGCATCTGCTCTATTCGGTTCCGCTCTGTTGCTAACGAGGCATGCGGTAAGCCTACTCGAGCTTTGAAGAGTGGAACCCCGACAAAGAGGTTGCAACGGCAGCGGAGAAGCTTTATGGACATATTGACAACTTGGAGTTGTATGTCGGTCTCCAAGCTGAGGATACAAAGCCCGTGAGAGAAGGTGCAGGCCTATGCCCTGGGTACACTATCTCTCGTGCTATACTCTCGGATGCAATTGCCCTTACTCGTGGCGACCGATTCTACACTCACGATTTCACCCCTTACAATATGACTTCGTGGGGCTTTGCCGACTGTCAGCGTGATGCCAATGGTTGGGGCTTCGGTTCCACCCTTGGGCGTCTTTTCCTTCGTACTCTTCCAAACGACTACGACGTGAAGTCGGTGTATACTTGGTTCCCCCTGATGCACCCAGAGGCGATGGAGGGATATCTCAAGGACATGGGCAAACAGGATGACTATTCCGTGGAACGTCCGAAACAACGTGTCTCGCCAACCACAGTTTCTAGCTATGTTGAAGTCGGGGAGGTCCTCAGAGATGGGCAGAACTTCGCTGCTATGTGCCAGGAGCGTGCTAATGAAGTCATCAAAGGCAGCGGGTAATTCTTATTCCATTTCTTGTTGCAATATCTCTGATACTTGTGCACCCTTAGGTTCTTCTCTGCATCTTCGGATGCCGCTAAAGTACAAAAGGAATTCATAGGCGCACTAGCTCCATCGCCTGAGGCTATCGAGAAGATTGGGCAGTACTTCTACACTAAAACTGCCGAATTGATCTCAGCTGTCTCTTGCCCGATGATCAATTCGAACACCAGAAGCGTGAACATTGTCGATGTTTTGAAACTTGTCCCTGTCTATTGGGCCGCTTCAGAAATCGTGCGTGGATACTGCGTGGGGATGGCACCTTTTCCTCACAGCTATTTCTTCCAGGCTGGCATACCACTCAAGGATAAACCACATCATACCAACGGTGTCTATACTGCCCAGGAACTGTACGGTATTCTTGGTGAAATCTATCAGTAAGGATGCATATAGTGAATGCTATTGTATGCGACTAACTAATTCGCAGATTCATCTTCCTCGACGTCGAGCCTGCTAACTATATGGTCACCCAACGAAAGGTCCAGGGATATGTCGAGGAGCTGTCCAGTTATATCAAGACCTCCTCCTTCGGCGTTGCTGGGTCTCGGGTGAGTAGTTCGATTGCATGAGATCAACGCTCCAAAACTGGTCCCCTCTACAGATCTCCATAGCTACGATCATTGCAACCATCTTTGGCAGGAAGAAGAATAATCATAGTGAACTCTTGAAACGTCTATTCGATCTGGGGCATTCTAACGAACAGATCGTCAACGAAATCCTCGCTCTTTTGGTTGGCACGACTGTGGAGATATCATTAGGCAGGTGTGAATGCTTGATGTTGACTGCAGTTGTACTAACCTTTTCATGTGTAGCCTTGACAAACGTCGTGAACCTTGTTCTCGACTCCGAAGAGCATGCAACTTTCCGTGCACAGGCGCAAAGCGTCGACGCTAAGGATATGACTGGACTTGAGGCGTATGTCATCGAAGCATTGAGTGAGTGCAATTTGTTGTACAAGGAACAAGTTCTTGACCCTCCTGGATAGGGATCGATCCTCCTTTCGCGGGAAGGCGCTACGTCGCTACGAAAGACCACGCTGTGGGTTCCCTCACGGTCCAGAAAGGTGAATGCCTCTACTTGGATGTTGCCGGCGCTAGTATGAGCGTAAGTGGGTTGCATTTAATCCATCCTACCCTGTCCTGATCTCGTGATAGGAGGAGGCTTTCCCCAACCCCACCACATTTGACGCGACTCGTGCGCCACCCGAACGGTATCTCCGAGCGGACGTTGCTTTTAAGGTGGTCGGGGCTGATATTGCACCTAAATTTGTCACCCATGCGCTTCGGAGCATCCTTTCCCTCAATAACGTGAGACGTGGACCTGGTCAATCCGGGAAGCTCCAGCGATACTGCGATAGCTCCTTCAAAGATTGTCGCTATATTTACCTGGATGCCCTGCAGCTGCGCAGCCCCTGGCCAACGAAGTTGGTTATTTTGTACGATTCTCCTTCCTCGACTGCTTGAAGTGTTAAGGCCCAATGTACCGATGATCTATGACTAGTTTTGATAACGTTCAGTACTGTGACACGTGTTTGTTATGCGCCGCAATGATATACGATTGTATGACACGTTCAAGGGTTGGAGCGCATGTGCTACGGACATAGTTGCCAGACGAGAGGTGGACTATTTTATCGTGCGTGCGATAGCGAGTGGCGATTTTCACGTGCCTTGATAAGAAGTATCCAAGTCGGTGCACTAAGGACCGGGCGCCGTGACATTTAATACAGCATTTGGGTGTCACACGACCAGCTGTGCGCGCATTTAAGCCAAGCCGTATGGGTGACGCCAGCCTCGCTTTATAGTTCGGCACTCGACGCATGTCTCTTGAACTGACTGGCCTTTCTCCATTTGCATCTTTTCTGGTTCCCATCTAAAGGTCCGCTCCTGCACTGTGGTATCTCGATCCCGATCCATGGCTTACCAGTCTTCCATGTGCCTAGCGCACAAATTGAGACATCACAATGTCAGACATTCATTTGTTGGTACTCATCCACGGAATGTGGGGCAACCCCAACCATCTTGCTGAGATGGACAGGATAATTCGTGAAGTCAAAGACACCGACTCTGATGGGCCGCAGCTTGCAGTCTTGGTGGCGAAAACCAACAGCGACGAATCAACATACGACGGGATTGACTGGGGAGGTGAGAGGGTTGCCCAGGAGGTAAGATGTCTCCTTGCTCGGCCCACCTTACATCTCTCACCTCGTCGTAGATCCTGGACGAAATCGAGGAGTACGAGAAGCAGGGGAAGAAGGTCACACGCTTCTCGGTAACCGGCTACAGCCTAGGCGGCCTAGTTGCACGATACGTCATCGGGTATGTGTTCTCCTTTTCACGATCAGTGCACGACGCGCTAAGGTGGCATCTTTCAGAATCCTGCACCAAAACAAATTCTTTGAGAAAGTGATACCCGTCAACTTCAATACCATAGCGACACCACACATCGGCATACCTAGATTCCCTTCCACCTTTTCCGCGTTTGCGAACTATATTGGTCCGAGACTTTTGTCACGCACAGGTCCACAGTTTTTCTGCGTCGATAAGTGGTCTCCGAAAGGTAGACCCCTCCTGGACATTCTCGCCGATCCAGGTCAGCGTGTCGCGTTCTTTCTCACTGAACACCCAATCTGAATCAGCACATAGATCACATTTTTTATCAAGCCCTCATTCTCTTTCCTAACCTAAGGATCTATGCAAACGCGTAAGCCGAGACAGATTCCACGTGCAACGCGATGTTGACTTTCTCTTGCAGTATCAATGACACCACGGTACCTTACATTACTGCTGCGATAGAGGAGAGTGATTTATTTGCAGAACATGAGACTAAAGGGATTGAAATGTATGTGTTATCGTTCTTTGACTATTCAAGTACTCAGTATTCCCCAGAGAGTTTCATGACGAATACAAGCACGTAATCAAGTCGTATGCAGTATCATCCTCTCCCTCTCCGCCTCGAGCACGGGAAAGCACGAGCCTGCTCACCAAAATCCGAAACCTGAACCCTCCAGTGCCACCAATGCTTCAGGGTGGTTTCCCTCTGAATTTAGTGAGCCGGTCGCATCTTTCTTCCTGCGTGCCCATTTATATATTTACTCGTTGCCGTAGCTCGTGTACGCGCTCCTTCCGATAATAATGCCTACTTTCATTTCACTTGTACTCCTTCGGCTCTCCATTTCATCTCACAAGTCAAGGGCTCGCCTTCAGACTCTTGCGGTTGATTGGTCGAACAGGGAGGTACTCTCCAACATCGTTGGAGAGCTGGAAAGCAAGTTTGAAAGCGTTATACTCGATGTGTACGAGAGTTCCGGGGCCACGCCCTCTCTGTCTAGTGAAGATCAGATCGATGTTGATCTGACAGTGTCGGAGGGATTGAATGGCAATTTGGACTCGAAGCCTTCACCATTCCAGCCTTTGCTTAGCCCTGTACAGCGTCGCTGCATTCAAAACCTGAACAAAATACCTCAGCTGCAGAAAGAGCGCGCATTTTTCACAGGCGTTCGAAACTCACATGCTATGATTGTATGTCGGGACATCAAGAACTTCAAGTTTCATCTGGAAGGCGAAGGTGTCGTACGACACTGGGCTGACCAGTTCGAGCTGTAGCTCAGCGGTCCTGTACAACATTTGTTCATAATGTGCTTTTAGTACCCAATTGGATATTTACAACGCATGAGGAAGCCAATGGAAATGTATGTACAGTAGACTTTCTCATAACGTATACGGTCGGGAGCCACCAAAGCTCATACGTTATAAGATATATACAATAGCAAAAGTATGTGGGGTAGGGGTATCAAGTCTCCATTTGAACTAAGCACCATTGTAACTAAGCCAATTTCATGAACCTATGGCTAGCCAATACTGTTCGCCTCGCACTTTTCATCTGCTCGCGATGGAGCTCAGCCCGAAACACACAAAGGAGGTGCAGAAATTCAGAGGAAGTACCAGTGCCAACTCGATCGTGAAATATATAGTTGCCATGGGCCCAGACTTCGAGCTATCATTTTCGTCTTCGTTTTCGTCATCATTCACCTCCATAATCTCTCTGTTTCGAACTGCCTACCCGTGGTCGCTTGCTTGATAATGCAGTCAGAGTTGACTGTGCGGTTTTCAATGGACTCTGGATTCTTGAGTCTTCGCGAGAGAGTTGCCTGTGTGAACACCAATGCACCTTCAGCCCGGGTTCCAAAGGACTTGACAATGTCCGCCTGTGTTTCGTGACTTTCGTCCGGGTGCTCTTTGACATACGAAAAGACCATCAGCCAATCAGATGTGGTGAGATTTTGATGACCCTGGTCCAGGCCTTCTTCCTTGGGTTTCCGTTTGTATTGGGGAGGCTTCTCTCGAGGCTGACACAGGCTCAGATGTGGCAATTTTGTCCTCCGCTACGCCCATTCAACGGATTTGAATAGTCCGATACACTCCCGACCATGCCCAGCCCCACAAAAACACAATTTCATAATGTGCCGAGTCAACACATTATACGTTTTGGGGTATTTCGTATATTTGCCTGCGTACCATTGCGGGAGCTCCTCAATGTCAATACGTTATGAGAATTATATACTACTACCTCATACATTATGAGAAAGTCTACTGTAGTATCCGACGACTCGTTTTTAAATATGTTGATTTTATTTGACTGTTTTATTTATACGGATGCAGTTTACATTGTCCTTCCTGAGTGGACACTCAGGCTGGACACTTGGCAGGGTACAGTGCGACCATCGTTCAGCAGACTCATGAGCCGATCACAACGTCCCCAACAACGGCTACCACTGCGTTCCCGTCAGCAGCCATGACCACGACGCCATACGGAAAAACTGTACAGTCGCATATGATTGGTGCTATTTGAGATAGTGTAGTGGGAGGGATATCCTTCCTTCAAGTTGTGATGCTGTTTACCAGTGTTATGTTATCAGAGATGCAAGAAACGCGATGAGGGCCTATACTGCCGTCTATCTTCCGCCCGAGAACTTGAAGTTCCTGTGGTTGAACGTATTTTGCGGGTGGGGAGGTCACCAGGCGGTCCGAGGTGTGCATACCAAATTGAGATTCTGTTGACTCGCCCAAATTTATACGAATCTGAGTTTCCGCGTCAGCCCGTGTCTAGGAAAGTTGGCACGTCGTCTACAAATCTGCAATCGCCTGTTCCACTCCCGCCCACTGCTCCGGTCTTGTCTCGGACTAGTAGTAACGTTGGTGTGGTTGAACGGGTTGCTTCTCAGAAATGAAGTAGCTCGCTTCTGCGATATCCACGGGTTGGACCAGCATTCCACTACGGTACATGTTTCGGCCTGACGGCACGCATAATTATATGTTTGATTGAGATATATTCGACACATCCCAGCTGGAAAATCACCGCACTGGCAGGTCCCCGATCAGATGCATCGCTCCTTACTAGTCGGAGTCCTTGGTAGGTGACACAAGTGCGAATGTCTCCGAAGGTCACTCAAAGTCCGCTTTCCAACAGAGATTTGCTAAGTATCAGGTCATCAAATTTGCATCCGGCCTTCTATTTCAATTTTCACAGTGGGATAGTACTTGCGAAGTGCCGAGTGGAATAATTAATAATTATGCATATACGGTGATATACCCAAGTGTG
>JBBPPG010000093.1:0-52568 GCA_038091855.1 Leccinellum luteum | reverse complement strand
CATGCTATAAACACTCCCAGTGAGTAGATAGTATTATCAAGGTATATGTCATTATTTGATATATTATTGAGTTTATGGCATAGATAAAGCCATATATAGGATTATCAGACTTTCATCGATTTCCTGACCGGGGTTCAGCACATCATGTGTCACAAATCATTGCCAAGGCTTGGGAAGAGTATTCCCTCATTCAAGTTATTCATCAAAGCCTGGACAAAGAAGATGGAAAATGTGCCCCACTTTGCCCCACTCATTCAAATCAGTCTCAAGACAGCCATGACATATTACGATCGCATGGAGAATAGCCCCGCATATGTTGTGGCAATGTATAGGTCATCTGCTCATTGTTTACTAGGTGGTCATTTTGAGTATTTGCTCACCACTCCGTTGGGCCTTTTCAGTTATCAATCCATCTGTTAAGTTGACTTGGATATCTCAAAACTGGGAGGCCGATCAAGTAGTGAAAGTGTGTGCTGATATGGTTCAGTTGGTATGTTGAAACTTTATTCACAATTTGAGTAAATTCACTAATATGATTCATCTGTGAAGATGTCTGAGTATTGTGCTTCAAAGCTCCCACAGGAGCCCATCCAAGTGACCATTGATCATGGATTACTTACCCATTCAAGCATCTGCTGTCCCATGCGAGCATGTTTTCTCGTCCAGCGCCAATACTGACACACAAAAGCAGAACCGTATCGGACCTATGTCAATAGAAGCACTACAGATGCTTAAGTTCAAATTGAAGAAGGATCATCTAAACTTCACACGTGACATGTTCACGAGGCAATCTGCACTCCTTGAGGATGACCCAGATGAGTCATAGCATAACCCCTGTTTGAGCTGCAAGGAGAAACTTGATCAGCTAATCCACAAGGTGCATCAAGATGAGGCAGAAATTCCAGAGACTGTCCAGTTCTTTCCACTTTGACTTTGCCAGTTCTTTGACTCACGGTTCATTTGTCACTTGTCGCTTGCCTTCCTGTTTTTGTTTGTAGTCTGTACAATGTTCACAGTTATAGTTTACCATTTGCTTAAGTAGTAGAAACTTGCTGCATAAGTGGTATGGTCCATGGCAGCCTGGCAGCCCTACCCTGCCATATGCGTGGTTGATTCTGTTTCAGTTGTGACTCATGACGTCCTCGTGGCCCTCGTCCAAAGTTCAACCTCTAAGTTTCAACTCGTCAACACATCAAGACTATCAAATTGGCCCGGGCTACTCCATGAAACGACATTCAGAGCTGAAGTACATAGATGGAAGATACAGGCTCATGGAGGTAATTGGAGCAGGGTCATTCGGTAATCCACACTATCTGAGTTCATTGTTTTCAACTAAACAACTACATGTACTAACAGGCAAGGTTCATCAAGCAAATGACCTAGCTGATGGAAAAAATGATGTGGTTATCAAAATTGAATGTCATGGAGTGTTTCCCACCACACTGAAACATGAATTTGTAGTACTCTGGCAACTCGCCACTGTGAAAGGTATCCCTCAAGCACTTTGGTTAGGAGAGGAGGGTGGACGAAATCTTCTAATACTCAACTGGCTGGGTCCCTCTTTGGAAGAGGTTTTCATTGCCCAGAAGCACACTTTTACTTTATATACAATTGCTAACATTGCCATACAGTTAGTACAAGACTACAAGTTCAATTTCATAAGAATTCAAGTTTACTGACATCCAAATTATAGATTGATTGTTTGCAAAGTATTCACAACCTGGATTACATCCATTGGGACCTCAAACCAGGCAATATCCTAATCAGCTATGGCTCGAATGCTGATCGTATCTACCTCATTGATTTCAGTCATGCCACAGAGTACCGCCACCCAAAGACTCAACTACATTACATCCTCCATCAAAACCTACCATTCATCAGCACCCCATCATTTGCATCAATCAACAGCCACCTCAGACATGAACTAAGTCGATAAGATGACCTGGAGTCTCTTGCTTATGTTTTTCTCTATCTATTTTATGGAACATTACCATGGATGAAAGGCCTGCAGGATGCTCTTCTGGGAAAGAAATAGAAGGTGTACCAACTACTCTGCAACGTTCCCAGTGAGATGAAGGGGTTGCTCGATTATGCGAAGAACCTCGAGTACAATGCAAGGCCTGACTATGACTATCTTTGTGGGCTGATGTGTGCAATGTGTAATCGTTCAGAGAAGCCCAGCATAGAGCCGGAATGGGGCCAAGCCATGGCGCAAAATGACCAGATCAAACCAATCAACTTGTTTTGTGCCGCTGGTAATAGGTATTAGGCAACCGCATGGGTATGGGTAACCCGCGCGGGTCGTGGGTGTGGGTCTCTCTCAGGTACAGGTACGGGTCCTTATCTTATACACCCGGACCCCTACCCGCACCCATGGCTGGGGTCATTCACGAATCACATGTCACTTGGTATCTACTAGGGTGGCAACACAAATACTAAACAACAAAAAAGAAAACCGAATCTTGATCCCCGCTTTCCCCAATCAGCACGATATGAGCGCCCAGGCGGCTATCAGGCGCGTGGTCAAACCGACCGAAAAGGCCCGAGCAGCGGCTGAAGATGTCTCATCACGAGCTCCAAGGAAGCGCAGGCACAGTAGCACCGACAGTGATGCCGATGCCACACCTGCTCCATCTGCTCGATTGAGCAAAGGTCCGCGCACAGACTGTAGCAAAATCCACTCCGAGTCGGGCCAAAACCGACCCCCGCCATCATCCGATTTGGAAGACGATGTGCCCGTAGCGAATCCGAGTCGTTGCGAGCGTTCCGCCAGTGTTATTGAGATTGATGGCCCTATCAATGCCGAGGACGAACTCAGTGAGTCCATCCTCAGCCATAGCAATCCCGAACATAGTTAATCAACAGCACAGAAAAATTACAAAAGGAGTGGACCTCACCAATCTATGCATTCTTTGAACCTGATCCGATCATCAAAGAGATCAATGGACGGCCGGTGCACGAGTTCAAGTGTCGAGCTCGTGGATGCAAGCAAACGGTCCGCCGGTTCCTTGACAAAAAAGATGCAAGGTCTACCGGCAACATGCGCAAACATGTTCGGTCATGCTGGGGAGCTGCGGTCCTCGAGGCTGCAGGCCAGGCCAAAGATGCCCAAGAGGTCCGCAAGAAGATCGTCAAGAGCGTCCTGCGCGATGGATCAATTACCGCGGCATTTGAACGTAAAGGAAAAGGAAATATCACTTACAGCAACCGGCAACACACGAAGGCCGAGACACGGTGAGACTCTTCCATGACTCCTTAACGTTGCCGCTCGCTCACACGCGCATAGCGTCGAGATCGTGCATTGGGTCGCCGAGAACCTCCGACCGTTTAGTATAGTCGAAGATCGAGGTTTTATGGTGTTAATGAAAACCGGGAGGCCTGAATATTACTTACCGTCACCGGATACTGTCTCTCGCGACGTCAAGGAGGTCTTCGTCAGGACTCGTCAACGTGTAGCTAAAATGTTGCAAGTGAGTCACGATTGGTTTAATTGACAAGCGCGGCCACTGACTGAATAGAACGCACCAGGAATACAGTGGCAAACTCCATTTTACCACTGACGCATGGACATCCCCTAATCACCGGGCATTTGTTGCCTTTGTGGTTCATTTAGAGAAGAATGGGGCACCCCTGGCCTTTCCGTTAGACGTGGTAGAAGTGGCAAAGGTATGTCATGACATACCTCCGAGTGGCAGTGATTGGTCCTGACGCACTTGTACCAGTCTCATACTGGCGCTGAGCTGGCATTAGTTTTCAACAACGTCCTGCAAGAATTTGGTCTGTCCGAAAAGGTAAGAACGATGCAATGATGATATCAGTACATTACCTACATGATCGATGAGCTCGCCGACCACGTTGCGGACTTCCAAGGGTCCCCGAGCCGTGCTCGTTGCTTTCTACATGTCATTAACCTTGTCGCCAAGTCGATCATCCGTGTTTTCGACATCAAAAAAAAAGATCTTGATGCCGCGCTTCGGAGCGGCGATGTTCGAGTCGAATGGACAGAGTTGGCAGCATTGTCGACTGAGGCAGATGATGAGATGATCAACAATGCCGGTCGAGACGACGCCGAAAACGATAACGATGGCGGGTGGATGGACGAGATGGAGCTGATGGGGCGCGAAGACAGAGAGAGATTGCTAGAAGAATTGATGCCGTTGAAGTTAGCGCTGACGAAGGTATATAATACTCCCTGATGATTAACTTACCTGCTTGGTGCTCACTCATGCTTCTAGATCCGTAAGTTGGCGTGCAAAGTAACCAACTCGTCGACCATCTTGCTTCCCGCATGGAAGCAGATTCTTCAAGACTTGAAGCAGAGCATGACCTGTTTGCCCCGAGATGTCGCTACACGTTGGAATTCAACATACGATATGTTGGAGTATGCACTTACTCATAGGGAGGCCATAGACTCGATTACGCAGCGCCGTGACTTGAGGAAGTTTGAGTTGGGCGACGACGAGTGGCTCTTCTTGAGCGAGCTGCACGGTATCTTAAAGGTAAGCCGGGCTGGCTGCCATGTAATCCGTCACGTGCTAACTATCATTAGATACTCAAGCACGCTACTATGTTTTTCTCACGGGCGACGCCGAATCTCCCAACGGTCATTCCAGCCATGGATGTGATCGATGAGGCGCTCGCCACGAAGTCGAGAGATTGTACCCTCAGTCTCCCCATCCGGGCCGCTGTTCGAATTGGCAAAATTACGCTCAACCGATACTATGCACTGACTGACGCTTCGGAGATTTATCGCATCGCCATGGGTTTGTACTAATCACACTCACTGACGCCAACGTGCTTCTACTAATGCTCTCTTTTTTTGACAGTCCTACACCCTCGTCACAAACTACTATATTTCAAGAACGCTTCCTGGGAAGACGATTGGATTCAAACTGCGGAAAGTCTGGTGCGCGACCAGTTCGAACAACACTACAATTCTACCATGCCGGCGGCCAACGTTGATTCCGAGACTGATTCCGTGTCGGGCAATCTGCCCACAGGCAAATCCTTCGACACGTCAAAAGTAAGTATATTTTTTTTTACATGCATCGTGTGCGCGACAACTAACTACATTAATAGAACATGTTCGACCACATTCCAGCGCTAGCGCCACCAAAACGGACGGACGTCAGCTGCGAACTCGATCGTTACCTGAAGACCGACGTGGAGCATGTCGAGGACCCACTTCTGTGGTGGTACGAACGGCGCTCGCTGTATCCATGCCTGTCTCGAATGGCACTGGATTATTTGTCCATGCCAGGTAAGTCCCGTTCTGATTTATCATGCCACGTCGCAGCCACGATCATTGGTTAACGGATATGCAGCAACGTCAATTGATGTTGAACGGTTGTTTAGCCGTGGACGGCTTCTGCTGAGTCACGTTTGCACCTGAATGTCGTCGCAGTCAACTCGTGCACTCCTCTGCCTCGGCCATTGGAGCCCTCTGAAACTCATTCGGACGGAAGACCTCCAAAAGGTCTCAAACTTACCGGATTTGAAGGCGGGTGAGGAGGCAGAATTGGAGGCAGGTTGGGATTCCATTGGTGGTATCATGCAGTAGTACGTTCATGTCATGTACTAGTTACGTTCAGTGTCTGCACCATCCCGAGCCCGTGCCCTTGGGGGTATACCCACTGTGGGTGCGGGTGTGGGTTTTATTCTGTGTACCCATGAGAAAACCCATACCCTTGGTGGGGGTACGGGTCTTTGGCAGGGTATGGGTGTGGGTGTTGGGCTGGGCACCCATGGGTTTACCCATGCGTTTGCCTAATAGGTATTTACAATTCTCTGGACTGTTGTCATGCTTAATGCTAAAACATCGACCATCGACACAGCCAAAGATACTCACAGCACAAATTATAGCCCTCCTGGGTCAGCCGTGGCAGCGGTGCTGGCCCCTCTGGCTCCTCTGCACTCGCTCGCTCTCAGGCTAGCCAACCTCTTCGGTGAAGCACTCGCATCCGCCAACAGCTTGAAAAAAGATCACAAGGCCCATTGAGAAGCATAAAATGTTGACATCAATACCTTGTATGCTGTACGTTCCCAATAATCGATCTCGCTGTGGCTCATGGTGCCACTACACCCTCTTTTTCTTTCTTTTATTATCTTTGATTTGGGTCCCGGACTCCCAGTTGCGGCCCTTGACATTCATTTGTTTTAATTTGTACTAAGGTTGTTGTTTGCATTGTTGTAGGCTAGAAAGCCTCACTATAGTAGTACAGATTCTATTGCCTGCCCGGGTCTGAATCGACTTGAGTCAACTTGAGCTGACTTGAGCCACTTGTATTTGTCTGCCGGACTCATCAGCTTTTGGCAGCTGAACCATGCGAGTCTTTGGCTCAATCACCATCTCGGTTTCACTTGAATAACTGGGATTGCTTATTAACCAGAAAGGCCGAACTGGGCTGAGCCAAGCCGAGGCGTGACCATACTAGTTGGAGGGTTGTGCCCTGGCTCTTCTTCATCAGGCTTGGCTATCCACGGGGTATTTCGGTGAGGCTATACTATGTGCTGCTTATCTATGGAATCTTTCCTCCAGCTGTGTGCTTCCTGGCAAGAAGACCCCTTTTGAAATGCTCCACAGCCACCCTCCTGATCTCTCTCATTTCTGCATATTTGGCTCTCGCTGCTTCACTTGCATTGCTCCCGAAGTTTGAATGAAGAATGGGCCTCATTCTTAGGAAGTGCTCTTCATGGGCTATGCCAATGGTGTCAAGGCCTGGCGCCTGCACAGTGCTCATGGCGGTGCCTTCTTCAACTCGTGGGATATCATCTTTGATGAGGGTTCTGTTCTGTCTCCTCCATGCTCCAGCTCTGACTCTCTTCACATTCGACCTCCCAGCCCCGTCCCTTCTGCCGACTTCTCCCCGGTGGGCCCTCTCCCTTCGTCTTCTGTTGGCAGTTCGCTGGTACCGTTTCTGGGAGCATCCTCACCCCATCTCCCTGTTCTTCACCCTTGTCTGAGCTTACACCCTTGCCCATTGCACAACATCAGTCTCAGTGTCTCGTGGATATGCATGCTGCTCAGGCTGCTCGAGTGGCGGGTGAGGGGGCATCTATCAGCAGTGGCAACAGTGGGGACATTGATGAAGAGGTCGTTTCTGCACAACAAGCTAATCTCATCATCACCAAGCAGGTAAACCTCATTATTCGCAGCAATAAAAATTGTGACCCCTGCACGCTTGGATACGACATGCTAATCCTGCCCACGATTTGTGACAAGGCCATCAAATACTCTGACATATCAGGTTGGAAGGAGGTGATGGAAAGGGAGCTAGCCAAGAGAGGACTTTAAAAGACTAAGGACTCTATGGATATGTTTCATCATAGAATTGAAAATAGGTGATCAATCATGTGGCCTTCGGAAGGCAACAACAGAAACTTTTCTATGCATATATTGCCTCTTCAAATTCAAAATAATCAAACAACACATGGCCTTTCAGGACTGCCACTTGTGTGTGCATATTTGTTAGATTCGACCAACCACGTGGCCTTCCAGGATGGCCACTACTATGTGCATATTGTTTATCTTCGACCAACCATATGGCCTTTAGGAATTGCCAATTCTCTATGCATATATTTTTGATTGTCTAATTTAAAATGACGAAACAATCACTTGGCCTTCCAGGACTGCCACTCCTCTATGCATATGTTTTATCTTTTGATTGAAAATGACCAAACAATCATGTGGCCTTGCAGGACTGCCACTCCTCTATGCATGTTTTTTATTTTCTGATTGCAAATGGCCAACCAAGCACATGGCCTTCCAGGACTGCCACTCCTCTATGCACATTGTTTATCTTCTGAATAAAAATGACCAACCAACCACATGGCCTTCCAGGACTGCCACTCCTCTATGCACATTTTGTATCTTCTGAATAAAAATGACCAACCAACCATGTGGCCTTCCAGGACTGCCACTCCTCTATGCATGTTTTTTATTTTCTGATTGCCAATCACCAACCAATCATGTAGCCTTCTGGAACTGCCACTTCTCTCATATTTTTTTATTTTCGGATGTAATATGATCAATCAACAACATGGCCTTCTAGGACTGCCACTTCTCTATGCATATTTTTTATCCTCTAGTTTAAATTACATCTTTTTAAGGTTGCTACTCTCAGTATGCCATAATGTCATTTTCGCTCTACTCTTGTAATATTGTTATTATTTAACCACTCTTAATACCTCTTAGACAATGCTTTTCCATACATACATTGATTATGGTATGTCTGCATTGCACTTAGTATCAATTGATAATATGTATCACTAAAGCTTTTTCTATGCTATATATATCATGACTTCAGTTAGCTTGTCATTTTCAATAATCCAATAAATTAGCAGAAAGATGGAAAGATTTACAAAAAATGTTTCCCTAGGGTTAGGGTTTAACTGAACCTAGGGAATGTGTGCCATTTCTCATAACTGTAACATGATGCGTGAAAACCCCGAGTTTGGTACGTCACCTCCTGGGTAGGTACCTCCGGGACATCGTTCATGTTCAAGAAAGATTGCGCCGGTTCGAGCAGTTAAGTAGTCATGCGGAGCTTGAACTTTCTCGGCAAATTCCGAGACCTTTCAACCTCCGCAAGTAGCGGATGATAACTCAACATACGCTCGACTCCAAGTTTCCCCTCCACCCCCTCCCTCGCCAACCCACACAACTCCCTCACGCTCCCCACCTCGCTCATCAACATACCGCGCGTTCTTGGTCAGCTCCTCCGCCGCTGCTTTCACCCCGCCCCCGCTTCGGGGTCTTCGGCTAGCACTCGCCGGATGGCTTCGGGTTGTTGGACTTGAGGTCGGCAAAGATGTCCATGGTTGTATAGGGAGAGGGCGACCAGATGATGCAAAGGCGCGGAAAGTGGAGTGTGAGTAGGACGAGTTTGGATTGGATCGAGGGCAGGGCACGATCGGACTCTGCAAGCCCACCGGAACCGGAGCCTTTCTTCGGGTTCTTGGTCGAGGGTTTGGCGTACGTCTTGGCCGTCTCAGAGCCCGTCTGCGTGGGATGTTATAGGTTTGTTAGTACAGAAAGTAAACGACAAACAAACCTCGAGCGAAAACAACTTGTTCTCCTCCTGTTATCGTGCCTTGGTCATAGATAGTCAAGTGGCGATGATGGCCAACATGGATGTCTTGTTGTCCGCGCTCTCTTCCGACTTTTTGACCACAACGCAGGGAGGTTCCACGAAATGCGGATCGCAATCCGACGAGAACGTTTTATCTTTGGTGAGTCGTCTCAGCAAGCGTGCATGAAGCTGTTGCTCAGTGGCTTTATCTCTGTAGGCACGTCGACTTGACAAAAACCTACTCGGCGCTCCTCGCGAACAAGATGCTGTTCAACATTGGCATGCGTCGACAAGCGGAGCAGGAGGAGACAAACGTCAAGGCTGTCCTGACGAAACGAGAGCGCACAGATGTCTCTCTCAGGACGCAAGTTTGTTGACGCGCATGGAACAGGAGGTGCTGGCGGAGTGGGGGTGAAAACGGGAGATGCTGGACGTGTTAAAGATGCGAGTGGAGGAGGCGGCGATTATTCTGGGGGATCTTGATGTGGGTGGTGGTATGGATGGTGGGTAAATGTGTAGAACACTTGGCAATTGAGGAGATTCGGGGTGTTAGATGACGACTTCACCGCAACTCGAATACTGGAGGTTGGCCAGAGTGAGAGGGAGAGAATGGAACGGTCAATTGTTGCCTGTGAGATGGCATCACTGAGCGATGTCCGTCGTTCAAGATTTCGACCATCATACGTGTTCTCAAGAACGTGCCTAGAAAGCGTGCAGATGCATTACCTACCTTTTCCCACTTCCGCGCTCTCTGACCTCTACATGCCTCATTCCGGTGGTCCCATCTCCAGGATGATCGTCATCGTTGAAAGGAGAAGGGCATGTGAAAATGTGCATACGTGGTGAGCGCGTGTCGAGTCTGAGATCCTCTGATGGTGATCAAGGGTTAGTACATTTGGAGCACGCAATCGGAAGGAGGATCTACCGACGTGTACGACATGGAAGAATTATCTCTTGAATACGCCAATGGAAGCTGGTCTACAGTATCACGTTCAAGTTGCTATTTCGGTTCTGCGAGATAATAATCAGATAGTGAGGCCGGGAGAACATAATGAGAGAAGCCATCCTCAGGATCCTCGACTGATAGGTGGGGTGTCTTGCTTAGATACCAAGATAGCGACATTATGGTATATATGAAGGAGAGCGCCCAGGGCACAGGGCACCTGCGTGAGAGTGAACGAACGTGCACGTGTACGCCGGGCGATAAAGGCGTACCGAAAGTGAACGACCAGACATTCTCCTTTGTACTACTCGAACCTGACCCAGTATGTTTTCCAAGTTGCGTTCAAGGATACGGAAGAGGAATGGTGAGTGGTACGTACGTGGTCAAGGCCATCGATGAACGGCGCTGACCAGAGCAATAGAGCTGAGTAGGGCGGACAGCCCACTTCCCTTGGACGGTGGTCAGCAGGTGCACACATCGGCAACAAAGAGAGGTACCGATGGATGCTCGGGAATCGAATGGAAAAAGCTCCACCTGCAATGTCGCAACTGACGCGAATCCAATAAAATCGTTGTTAAAAAGAGATATATTCGGTCGCTTTTCTTGCTGGTGGGGAGCATGTCGTGGGCGGTGGAGATGAAAGGAAATTCGACAATGGCAAGTGAAGGATGGCAAGGAGGTGGGGAGGCCAATGGACGCTGGGCAGTCATACAAGATGGCAGGTGGATCGTCTGTGGGACATGCAATGGTCAAGTGATCGTCTGGGATGCGAAACCCTACGAAAAGGTGACAGAATCCAACGCACACTGCAAATGCGTGACTGCGGTGGACGTTTCAGAAGATGGGACGAAATCGCGACAGGATAGGATGACAGTACGATATAGCGTCAGCAAGGGACATTTCATAGTCAAGAGAGACTACTAGTATACCTCGAAGTCCGAAGCCTGCGGCCAAACCTCCAAGCACGTTCCGCACCCATTCGCGATCGAGCTGGTCTTCATCCCAGATTTCCAGTGCGCCAAGAATTCAAGGGTTCTCGTATGGTGCATCAAATCGATATGGACCCTGCCCTAGAAGGGATAATGATGGACACCAAATCGTAAGCAGAAAGAGAAAGAAAGAAAACGAAGAGTAAATGACCGCCAGTGGGATGTGTGACATCCTAGGAATGAACGAGATGAGACGTTCCACATTGGGTCAAGAGGATGCCTTACTTGAACTGTTGGCGTACACCGGACACATTGGAGTGAACAGCCTTCTAAGACCCGATCCAATCAGACAATCCTAGCACGATATACGACGCAAGCACCACTCCCGCGTGAAGTGCGACCGTTTCTACCAAAGCATGATCCACCGAGCGGAACAAAGGAAAACTCGAAATAGCGGACCTATCAAGCACGCCACAAGAATGCGCAGAAACGCATCGGTTGTATTAACGCTCCATTGCGTTAGGTTTGCAGCGACATGTGGATCTGAGCGTTCGACGTCAGACATCTCCTGCGTGCATTTGGCGTAAGGACGCACCGAGCTGGGCCCAACGTACGACTGACATTCCACGCATCAAATGATGAACGGAGAGACGATTGTATGTTAGCTAACATGCGTTGACCAACACTAATCCACTTCCGAGTTTCAGGATATGCAACCATGTGGCCTGTTATGCAAAGGGGTAAGCAATGACCTAGTGGTTTGCATGACAAATGAACAAATGTCATTTTCCCTAGCAAGAGACTTTTTCTGCACAACGTCGGCGTTTGTCACATCTTCCACAACGTGAGCTTTAAATTCACAGGTCACTTTTTTGGTCTTTTTCTGACGCTTTTTGGTTCTTTCCGGTTCCTTTCGAATCTTTCCGTAAATGAGCTGGAAAGTACGAAAAGTAGATCTCTCTGCTTTCCGCCATTCTTTTTCACTGCTTTCCTTGCCTTTGCGCCTTTTGATTCTTTTTTTATGGCCTGGTATCATACTTTTTCCTGTTCATGCAATTCAAAAAGCAATCAAATTCTATTCAAAGTAGCTAATAAAGTGCCAAAAAAAGCAGTAGTAATTAACTCAAGGGATCATGGAAAGCGCGAAAAGATTTGCAACTGGAAAAGCGAGCATGATGATTGGCGGATCAATATTTGTCACGTCGTCGTCGTCGGTGGTGGTGGTAGTGCTACCGTCGTATCGTCGTCTTGCCGTGTTGTGCCGTCATCCTCCTCACTCTCCTGGTTTCGTCCTGACCCGCCGCCGTTATTTCACCGTGACACGCTGTGGTGCGTCGTGTCGAACTCACACCATCGCCTTCCCCCTCATCGTCTCGTCGCAACACCCCGCCACTGCTTGCTGTGGTGGTGGTGATAGCACTGTTGCATCGTCAACGCGTCGCCGTAATCGTCATTGGCATCGTTGCAGTTGCAACGGGGCGGTGTCATCGTCGTCGTGATGCGCCACTGCCGACTTCTCGTGGTCACCGCGGTCGCTTCGTCGTGTCACGCTGGTGGTGCTGGTGGTGGCACCGTTGCGTCATCATTGCGTCGTCGTCGTCGCAGTAATGTGCCGCCGCCTTCTTGTGGTGCCACGGTCGCCTTGCCGTGTCACGCTGCGGCTACCGTGGTGGAGGTGGTGGTGGTTACAGTGCCACCGGCGCGGGTCGTCGTCATCGTAGTGGTGGTCATGGTCATACTGCCCTTGAGCGAAAATTTAGTCGACTGCCAGTGAGTGAGAAATGAAAAATTTTCCTTACTGCAACCGTACCAAGCGAAAGTGCTTCTGAAAAATAATTAGAAGATAGGAAACAAGTTGGAAGGGAGGGACAAAAAAAGAAAGAAAAGAAAGAAAAGAGCTGCGTACTATCATCTGACCACTGGCACGAACACACTGACAAGACTGTGAGACATTTGAGCGAGCACACCAGGAGGAGCGTCAAGCGACAGCCTCATCAGGCATCCACAGATCGACGAGGTGAGCGAAGAAAATTTTGTGTTACTGTGACGTTTGCTAAGTTCAACGGTCTCAAGCCACATGTTTAGGGCCGTCGGACTTCTTCTGCCTTGGAAGCTACTTACATGTAGTAACTTACGTGTCTCTCAAATCTCCCATGCTCGCTCGTTAGCATTGTCGAAGACGACCAGCAGTCCTATCCATTTGGTTCTCGTGCTTTGGAGACCGGTGATATGCGCTAAGCTTGTGCTAATCAAGGTATTACTCTGCTTTATCACTATCACTACTGCACACTCATGTTGTGTCAGTAGCTGCATCATCGGCCTCTCCCTGGTATCAAGGGTTTCACATGTGCTGTCGTCCTCCAAACACTGGTACCGGCGGTATGGGAGAATCGTCTTGTTCCCATTCCACACGCACTGACGCACTTTTTCAGTCTCATTGTCCTTGACAAACTCTACCACATTGCAAAATCACCCCACGACCTTGCTTCCATCTTTTCATTTGCTCACAAACACTGACGAGGTTGCAAACGTCTTGACCCTCGACTTCAGCGCGTACACGCTTCCCAATTGCTCGAAGTATTGCAAGCGCGTCTATCACCGTTATTCGCCGAAACCTCTGAGCAGCTCAACAAATTCCTGCCCACCGGTCCCTTGACCTTGCTCTCCAAAAAAGACGCCTCCCAGACCGGTGACGTGCGCACACTCCTTGAGGTCCTCCGAGGTGCAATAGACCTTGCCGTTTCATCGCCGCGCTACCCCTCTCTTCCATTTCGAACGCCCTGCCCAAAACCCCCACCAAATGCACCGCTTCCAGGCTTCGTTCTCGAGCTTCCTCAGCTCTATACGTATTATGTCACGATCCTCGAACGCTCCGAAAACGGGGTTTTCTCATCCGTCTCTTGGAGCAAATTCTCCGACCTAGTGAGCGTGCTGGAGACGTCTGGTATCATTTCATTTTCAGTTCCTGGCTCGACTATCCTTTCTCCATCCAAGTCTGGTCGTCGTGGTATCGGCCGAACAGCATCGTTTGGGTCTCCGAGCAAGGGTGCCCATCGTGTCAAGAAATCGAATTAGTCGACTCTCTTCGCGTCGAGGTGTTGCGAGGCTTGGGCTTGGACGCGACATCACCCAATCCGGATCCACACCCAGCGGTCCCTTGACCTTGCTGTCCAAAAAAAGTCGCCTCCCAGACCGTTGACGTGCGCACGCTCTTCGAGGGCCTCCGAGGTGCAATAGACCTTGCCGTTTTGTCCACCACCCTCGCCGATGAAAATAGAGGTATTGCAAGAGCGTCTATCGCCGTTGTCCGATCCCGAAACCTCGGTCTACCCAGCGGTCCCTTGACCTTGCTGTCCAAAAAAGTCGCCTCCCAGACTGTTGACGTGCGCGCACCCTCTTCGACGTCCTCCGAGGTGCAATAGACCTTGCCGTTTCGTCTACTACCCTCGCCGCTGAAAATATTTTGCAGACTTCCGTGCCTTTGACCACCCCAAGTCACTTTCTAGCCGTGCGCTCCCGTTGGTATGTATTGACGACCATCGCTTCATTGGGCAGTCACGCAGTCATCTTATAATAATCTCTCAGGCACCTTCGACCAAACCATCCTCGACACAGCCCACTTCGAGCGGTCCCGGACGGGACCTACGGCGGCTGACCTACGCTGGCTGACCTACGCTAGTTTGAAGTCGTTTCACATCGCTTCCCTGTGCCCGGATCACACTGCAGGACATTCTCATTATGGTAGTAGCTTCAGGTCTTAGTTAGCCTACATTTATATAATGTTTTTTGGCTAATGATTACTTTTCGTGCTTTCCGCATCGGAATGGCTCCGTTCTGCTTTCCGAATCGGAATGACTTTCGGTGCCTTTCGGCTTTGGTGCTTTTCATTGACCTTAAAAGCCCAAAAAGTACTTGGTGAATTTGCTGATGCGCCAACGAACTTGAAGTGTTTGCCCACAAGCATCGATTGGATGTCTATTGAAAACAGTCGCGGTGACTCGAACGGTCCTTGATCTTCGCATCGCTCCTTTCGCATACGGTTTTCTCGAGGGAGATGAAAAGGATTTTATTTTGTACTGTACTTTGTTATGTACTATCTCCAGTCATATTTCATCGTCTGAAGACTCGCTTGTATTGATATGTACGCAGTCATCGAGTTCTAGAATATCTATTGGAGTCCAATTCAATACACTTGCGGGCGACATTGAAGCCTGAGACTAGAAGGAGAAATGGAAAGGTGTTATTAAGGCTTGCAAACCTTTTTCTTCAATTCTGCGACCCGCAGCTCAAGGTCGGTGATTGTACTCATAAGTTCCGCCCCGTTTGTTTCCTCCATGTCCAGCATTTCCTTCATCTTCTTTGCCCTTGAGTTCAACCCCACAATACTCTGCTTCTGCTCGTCTGCATTCACTTGTCGAGGGGAAGTCACTCTTCCTCTTAGAGGCTGAATGGGGAAGATACCTGAGTCTGTTCTTCAGAGAGTGGAAGTCAGCACGGAGGTGCGAAATATTCACCTGTGATCTCACAACACGTTCCTTGCAAGATGCAGGGAATACCGGCCTGTTGGTCATTCTGAGAGAGAGTGTCTCTAGTTTCAGGAGGCCATATACATTTTGAGTGATGGGACCTGCATGTATCACACGCCTGTGGAAGGAAAGGGGGTTTGGAGTTGAAAGTGCCTCCAAACATTGATCTAACCTTGGGCGCTTCTAACTCTTCGGGTGAAGCGAATCTTCCACAGTCTTGAAGACGGGAGCTCATGGATGGGCTAGCCTGGTGGCTATCTACAATTTTTGACTCCTTTTTTTTCTTGGAGGGTGGAGTTTCTCCTTTTTCCAAGGGTTTCTTTCTTTTCGACCTACGTAGCCCCCTTCCGATCTTCCCGGTCGTTCCGACATCTCCTACTTTGGAAGCCAGTCAACTTGAACTACCAGGCTGACTTGAAAACTCACCGCCTTCATTTTCCGTGCAATCCTGTATATTTTCATCATTCCCATTCAGTAGGGGCTGTGACACCTGACCTGAGCCACTCAGAGATGTTTTCATCAGAGTTCGGATGAGGTCAAACGTATGACTCAGAAAGTCAGACCCCTTTGCCCAAGTTCCGTTTAGGAAGCTCGTGATCCAGAAGCCTAGATCGGATAACTCCAAAGCTCGTGAGAAGTAGGGATGCCAACAAGCACACATCAAGATACTTTTCAATGATGAAAGGATCTGAATTTCAATGCAGCCCACTTTCAGCCAGCATGGGTTGTTGGCATGTCACCAGTCTAATACCTACGTCTAACCCAAATTCCGCAAATAGGCTGTATCGCCTATACCGCCCAAGTTGTGTCACAGCCTGAGAGACATCATTTTTACTGCCGAAATGAACTGTTAAACTGCCAATAAGATGTATTCTCTTATGTTGCACATTGAAATGTGCAGGCTTCAGCTGAAGACACATACGACATCATGTACTCTTAGACTAGCCATTGAGCGAAACGAGCTATGAGATAAGCATAGATATTATGAAGCTCGTCAATTCGTATTTCTCGGAAGGTGGATCTACCAGCGGCATGGGGAAAGGACGAGGCTGGTGACGTGGCTTCTCATGCGGGTGTGCAGCAAGGTTCTTGTCCAGCATAGCGGTCCGCTGCTGGATGATCATGAAGGTACTGGTGGTTCATGAGAGAAAGCGAGCAACGATAGCCATTTCAGTCGGAGACGTGCATTGAAAGTCCGCTGTACATCGAAATTTTTCGGACAGCTCCATCGTTCTGCAACGGACTGTGAGGTGGACAAAACCTTACTCTCCACTTCGTGGGAGTCGGGGATATCTGAAAACTGCATACAGTGCGTGTCAGTCAAACAGCGACTTCATGCAATATCTACGCCGCCGCGCGGGGTCGTACTTTAATGTATCCAAGCTCAAGCTATGGATGGCAATGAGCGGGAAACAAAATGGAGGGGGGACGACAAATTGCAAGCTCCGCACGCACCTCTACGATCGAACGCTCTACATGGGGCAGCGGTGACAATTCTAAACCTCTCCACCGGCGACCGATCATGTCGACAAACGAATCAAAAGGTTCTCGGTGAAAAAGCAGTCCACGATGTGTTTTTGGCTGAATGTATTCAATACGACCCCTTCCTCGAACAAGGTCGACTGGAATCATGCTACTCAGGACGCGCGACGGAGAAAAAATAGACTCGCACCTGGCACGCGGATCGGATATACGGAAGATATCGATCGAGTTTCAAAGACCACACTTGAACATATCCCTTGATCTGCAGAGAGGTGTGAGATGCGAGGTCAACTGTGCGGAACTGGCAATAAAAGACACGAACCTTCCAGCTTGCGAGGCTCGACACACCCATCAGGGTGCTGAGCTGGTCTAGCGAGTCTAAAAACCCCAACAGTTTGTCCTACACGACGCCCTGGTCGGGCAGCTGGATGACGTGGAGCGGTATAAGCGAAATGAGGACCCTGGCAAACTGTGGGTCGAAGACGCGACGCGCGGGAGAGTCAGGTCCAGGGTCCGGAAGTGGCGTCCTCCTTATTTTCTGTACCAACTGGCGCGCAGCATAGATCGACAGGCGGAACAGATGGTAATCTTTTGACAATTGAGCGGACTCTTAAAGAGCTCGATGAGTGTCTGTGATGCGAACGTCAGCTAAAAGGGAATGACGCTGAATGGCGGAGGATCGAAACCTTGCACAGCAGGAGCTGATCGCGGAGTGCATCCTTCCAAGTCGACGACACTATACAGATTAGCCGAGTTACAATGTACATCGCTGGAAGTTACGTTGGAGTTGACCCAGCCATGTGCAGGCATGTTTTATTTTGACTTGAACGTAGGTTACGGGCAGAGACTCCGCGAGGGGTACATCACACTTTTCACTCTGCCAATCTTCGGTCTGTGATAAAACTGACGACGAAAAAAAAAACATGAGGGTGTATGTACGTGAGACGGACATCATACACATTCCACTTGTTGAGCTCCCGTGCAAGAACGAGTATGGAGAAGGTGAGACCAGAATGACATCCCATCTGGGACGCAACGACAAGGGGGATATACGGATTAACACCAATCGACAACAGGCACGATGTTCTGGATGATTCACAGGAAAAAGAGCGATCTATGATCCAACAGACCTCCTCCGAGAGTGAAGGTTCGAGGGGGTCGAATGTGGGCCGCATTTGATCCATGAGTGCGAGGCCGCTGTCGAACTGTGGTTCCCCGAGCTTTGGTGTTCAGAGTGATGCTGTAAGCCAATTCGAAGGCGGCCATCGCGTCTTCGAAGGGTAAAGTCTATGGCCAAGACGAGTCCTCCCGAGGGCATATCTCAAACTTCGACGGTGAATGAGGATGCAGTCGCGTGAAGGAATTTATTTACCTTGGGCTGCAGAGGCGAACACCTGTGTGACATTGTAGAACTTGTCTCCGCCAGGAGATCCCAATTCGTGCTAGAGATCCATTGAGGGTGATGAAGGTAAAGAAAGAAAGAGCAAACGTCGACGGAGTTTCAATCTGTGTCGCTCAGCCCTCGAGAGAGAGGTTGGTAAGTAGGTACCCTGGGTGATTCCCACAGGTTAAGGGGTTGCACTTATTCGCTGCCATGCACCTTCAGCTTTCCCCTCACCACCATCTACGGACAGGAAGCTCCCCTCCTCCCCACTCGCTATTGCCCCAACTGCAACCAATCTATCCGGGGTCGTGCCCTCACACGTCACTAGCACCCCCTCGATAGGGCTTAAGGTTGGTAGCTGGAATCCTGAACGGTCTCGCATGGGCAGTGGTAGGGGTAGGGGAGCCCCTGACGAGAGCTTTCGCAGGCTCGAAACCGCTACTATCCCGCTCCCTTATCTGCCCCCACTCGTACTGTAGACCGTACCCTCTAACGGCGACACCAAATGGCGAGCAAGCGCGTCGTATTTTCAGACATACACCCAACAGGCTTCTCACTCTCACACGTAGGTACACCGGGGTTTTTTTCGTCTCGGGTTAACACACGCACAGTTGCGCAACTATCTCGGAGCACTGTCCAACTGGGTCAGGCTGCAGAAATCTGCACAACAGCATGATGTCTTGCTTTTTTCTATCGTCGGATGGCACGCGTTGACCCTGCCGTTCTGTGCACCACCAGAGACGACATGCTCGCGGTCCTTCTTGCGATTGGCGTCGACCCAGCACGGTCGATAGTGTTTCACCAGGACATGTAAGAATGTCTGTCTCTTTCGGGTCTCCAGCTATTCAAGCATCCCTAGAGGCTAGAACCGGAATCACACGGAATTGTGTTGGATATTGAGCTGCCTCACTCCGATGGAAAAACTGCGCCGGATGACCACGTGAAAGGTCGGTGACGAGCCAGAGAAATTATTATGCCCCTCCATTTCTCCTCGTGACTCAGTGGCTGCATCCAGGAATGCGAATTCAGAAGACGATAAAGACGAGTGGTTGCTCAATACTGGTTTGTTCGCATACCCGGTCCTTCAAGCAGCCGATGTATTGCTCTACAGGTGAGCAGCTGAACTTCAATGGCGACCTACTCTAAGAAATACCCTTAAGGCAATCCGTGTCCCCGTAGGAGAAGATCAACGCCAACATATAGAGCTCACCCGACACCTCGCGGATATATTCAATCGTACATTCAACAATCGCGACCATCCCCCGTTTCCGGAATACGTGGAAAGTCGGTCGTCTTCTCCACACCGAGGATGACAAAAGAGCACTCACCCTCCCGACAGCTCCATCGAAACGCATCCTCTCCCTCAAGGATCCGTTGTCCAAAGTGTCCAAGTCGTCGCCAGACATGGCTTCGCGAATTCTTTTGACGGACATTTCGACTCAGATTAGAGCCAAGGTTCATAGGGCGGTCACCGATTCTATCCAGGGAATTACCTATGATCCCGTCGCTCGTCCGGGCGCGTCGAACCTGCTGAATATCCTCGCAGCGTGCACCGACAGCGACTGTCAATGTGGAAGTCGATGGAAGGACCATGCAAACATCCAACAAATTCGTGTCGACAGCGAAGGACGTCGCAGAATAGGATGAAGACATCCTCTTGTGCGTAATCCCTTGTCGAATCTCTGCTCCTTTCGTTCAATAGCTGCCTAAGGCCATCAGGTTGATCATCTTTTATTTCATTGAGTGTCTACGCATCGTTCGAGCTTGGACCGAGGCTAGGAAACGCAGAATTGCTCCGTCGATTCAAGAGTACCGTAGGAAAAGTGTTCCAGAACGAACACCTTCAGTGTGAGCAACTCCTATGTCTATCGCACACTCTTTGACATCCCTTCGCAGTCACCGACTCTACAGCGCAGAAGGATGATGTATTACCGTCGTGTTCATCCCTTTGTATGATCATGGAGCGACGCATTTGTGGTACGAGTGAATACAGTCCCAGACTCGACGTAAGCAGATTGTTCATGACGCTGTAGTCATTTTCTGAACACGAAAGTTGAACAGTAACGAAACATAACAGTAACATCGTAAGCAAGGTATTTGCCGACGAATTTCGGCCGTGCATCTAGTATGGTACTCTTACTTGTAATTCAATACTAGTACTAGACATGACCTATCGGTGTATCAGCACGGACCTCAAGCAATGTGCTCCCAACTCTCGTCGTACTGTACTTATCGATGTAATCACATCCTTGACAAGCATGGGATAGTTACTCGTCAGCCTAACCCCCTCACCGGACACGCTCGTGAAATTACACGTGCAGTTCTCGCCGAGATATCCGAGCTCCGTGAAATTGAACCAGACCTCTATCTTGATGAGTTCTGAGCTCTGCGTATGGCTTTCTGTAAAGCATGATACGTTCATCAGTTCTCCTGCCCTTTCCCGTATGTTTCGCTCAGAGGGTCTCACTTCTAAAAACATTCAAAAACGAGCTGCAGAACGTGACAACCGTGGAAGAGCCGAGTTCCATGCAATGCACCCTGAAAATTTCATTGGAGATGGCTCAGAGTTTGCAGTAGTGGACGAGACAAGCAAGAACGAATGGACTTTTTTCCGTAGCAGCAGTCGTGCTTTCCGGGGAAGTCAAGCTCAGCTCCGAGATGTCTTCGTTCGGGGTGCGGTATTCACTCTGAGCTGCACTCACGATCGTAAAACCTTGCTTTGCTCCAATCCCACTCAGCGTCCGGGTCAGGTCTACCTGAAGTGCTGGGAGGGTTTGGCCGGGGGTTTGGACAGCGAATCCGAGGAGATTGGGGAGGAAGAGTGAGTTAGTAACGAGCAGAATTTCCACCTGGAACTTGGATTTTCTCCGCCATTATGACCTGCGGCGCAGTGGGAGTTGAACGTTGAACGTTGAAAGTTGAGCCCTGAGTTACCGCTGGTACAGGTCTCAACTTCATTTCCTTTTTTGTCCTATATCTGTCGGGATCATATAATTTTCAACTCATCCCCACTCGACTCGCTGGAATATCCTCATGGATATGTCTGAAATTCCTTCCCTCAAATTCCTTCATAATCTCCGAGATGAAATCGATAGCTTTCTCGTTGACGAGGGCATGACTCTGGACTCAGCAGACCAAGATTACCTCAAAGCAAGTAAGCTACATTCCGGAGCTTCTTCATCATGCTTACATTCCGAATCAGCGTGTACGTCTTGGCATCGAAGGGACGGTGAACATGTGTCAGGGCAGGAATCCTAGATCCTTTACCTGGCCAGAGGTGCCTGATGGAGTTCCAAAGGGACGCGAGTGGCTAGAGGCAAAGAAAATCGAACTTAAGAAGATGGGTGTGTATTCATTTTCTTTGTGTGTTACATTATCTTGGCCCTGAAGACCTCATGATCCCCTAGATGATCCTCAGCCACGGGTAAGCTAGCATCTTAAAGAGGATTTAGACGGCTCTGACGTTTCATTGCGTGTGTAGCATTCCGTGCTGGGAAAGCGTCGTGCGGATGGGCCACCGGGAGCGTCCCAGGAGCGTCCGGCAAAGAGAATGTATCCGCTCTTAGAGCATCACATTGATCAATTTCTCCAGTCGCTGGAGAGCGAAGCCCAGTCCGAAGAGCTCAAGGGCGCCATCTTTTTGTTGAGGGAGGCCATACGTTTGACGAGCTTTGGAGGTCATCCAAGAACCATGCGCCACCATCTCTTCCGTGTCAAAAGTCTGGTTTCTGCAGAGGATGAAATAAGCGAGGACTTAATGATAGTTTTCGATTGCCTTGATCACCTAAATGAAATGTACCCATAGCGTAGCTCAAAAGAATTGGTCATGATCTCTTCACTCCAGCGGTTCTGGAATGGCCCTCGACATTCCTTCCAGAGTTATATCGTTCCCAGAGATCCTCCACAGCATGCCAGCCCATTTATAATCGTTTCCGAGCGTTCCGAGCTTTCAATAGTTACGTAACAGGGTAGCCTGAGATTTAGGCTCCGAGGCCCAGCGAGAGGGACCATTCTCATCCACCTTAGGGCGCTCACCATTTATCCATGGAACGTTTTCTCGAAAGCCACTCTCTCGACCATCAGGCTGTCTTGTCGGTTGATATAAACGACATCGGTGGTGGGGGAGCTACGCTGTACCTCTTGAACGGGGGAATAAGACCTCCATTTCCACTACCCGGAGATTTTATGTATGACCTTTCAGTTGGGACCTTCAACGTTTATTACTCGAACGGTTGGAGGGCTTTCACAATGGAAGAAATCGAGTCTATGATCTGGAGTCCGAATGGAAACCGGTCGGTTGTATCATTTACGGCGGGCACGCTACCCTATTGGGCGCCAGTCAAACTGGGTCAAGAACAGGTGCAAAGCAGATTTCATACCGTAGGAGATCTGCTCTCTCAATTCAGGAGGGCATTTGATGTGAAGAAGATCTCATTGGTGAGATTGCCTAGCGCCAACAGTGAGTTTGGCTTGATATTGTCACCCCCAATTGGGTCAAGCTCATCATATTATAGAAAGAAAAAATGAAGAAGAAGTACATTGTGAAGAGGGGGATGATTCTGGGAAAAAAAGTAAGAACTTGGTTGGTTTTTCAGAGCCAGGCAGCCTGATTGTGATAGAACGTGCATGTGTTGGTGGACTTGCTACAGGTCCTTCAATTGTAGGAAGAGGAAAAGACCCGGTGATTATAAAATAAGAAGCTACCACTTATTAAAGCTATTCTGACTCTTGAACATAGCTTCGATTCGTCCGCACCTCCGTAGGGTTCCCGGAGGACTCAGAAACCTTACAGTGGCGTGGAGGGTATGAGACTTACAAACCCTTCGCAGGACAGGGGCTGAAGGAGGTACGTTTATACGGTTTAATATATTTTTCCATGCTTATTATGTGGAGAACAGGACGAAGAAGGGAAGTTAGTGACGGAGCTTGCAAAATGCCCCTCGGTAGAACATTCCGGGTCGGAAGAACCGGAACCGGAATCCTTCCGGGTAAACGACTTGGTCGTCGAGGTGGATATGGATCCAGTGCTGATAGAAGGTCATAAAAATGCGAAAGTGGTTGAAACTGCATGGGAAAAACTTCTCCAAAAGATTCGCTGGTACTTGGGACGCTCCACTTCGGTTGTTGTTCGAGGGTGGACAAATGCTCTGGACATCAATTTTTCCAAACGTTCAATGGCATTGCATTTCGGGAGTTTAGACCAAAGGTGCCAGTGGATCGATGGTGTCCTTTACGCAGCTTCAAAAGAACCTACCGGGAAGAAGAAACAGCCATTTCACAAAGTGACCACGCTGGAGACCTTCATAGACCTCGTGAAGGATGGGAAAACCTGTGGGAATTTCCTTGACGCAAAAGATGTCAATCCTACTCCTCCAACTTGGATGACTCCTCTGTTAGACTCAACCGTGGCATGGAACCAGACCATGCACCTCCGATGGAACCAGACAGCTAAGGGGAAAAAGAAGCAGGTTTCTGCAGTCAATATTGACGCGCAGGGACCATCTTCAATTCGCTCAGGAATTTGGACTTCCCAGGGATGGAGGCTGTTAACTCATCCTGGATTTGTTACGTTCCCCCATCACGATTGCTGCGGAATGTGCACCTACGTCGTTGGAAAATCAGGTGCGAAGATTTGGGGAGTCATACGCCCCAAGCGTCACATTTGCCCCGACTCCATCAAAGGACTTTCTGAAGTCTACCAGCGTGTGATGGATCTCACACCAGAAGGCCGCTTCAAGAATGCAGACTTAGCCACTGTCTGTCTAGAATCTGGTGATGTGATGTACGTCCATTTAACTGTCTTTGTTTTTCTGTCTAACCACATGACACACAGGTTCCAACCTCCAGGAGTGCTTCACTGTGTATATACTCCTGTTTCATCTGTCTTCACAGGTGGCTATTTCTATAGCTACGAGACCATGCATCTTACCCGGGCGGTGTTATCCATGCCCTCTCTTGAAGAAGAAGAATCTCTCACCAATGATGATCGTCCTGGCTTCCTCCGTACGTTATGTCGGATGCTCATTTCCCTGAGGTACCGGTCCAACACTCGTAAGTGTTCAAAGTAATATCTCAAGCTACACTGACCAACGTGGATCATCTCAGGGATGATCGGAAAGAAAAGTTTGATCAGCCTTCTATTGATCATGTTTGATGGCTCCTGCCATAAAAAAAATTTACCTGATGCTAGCGATACTTCCGACATGGCCAACGAGGAGAGGGGCGAATTTGCCTTCGTGGTCTCTACAGCACACAGCATCCTAAAGTGGATGAAAATGAGTTTCGAGGATGCAAGGAAATTAGTGGACAGTGAAGGTCCCTACTACTCGGGTGGTAACGAATTGGTTGAAATCCCAGCATTGGTAGATGGGGTCAGGGATGCCGTATTTCCAGCCATGAGTGGCCAGTTGTAGTTTATTTTCAGTAACAATACGTTTTCAAAGTTAACTATGCATGCTTATATGTAGTACTATCTAATATTCCCGCCTACTTGGTGTGGTCTCCAGGGCAGATTTTTCACGGCTAAATAATAAAGGAGAAGAGATAAAACCAGAAGGGGTTTCCGTTCGGAACCTGGCGAACCACTTCAGGGGGTAGACAATAACAATGAGAGACATCCAGAAATGAACGATGGGGTGCCACGAGCAGAAATTAGAGTTATATCCAGTGATGCAGTCGTTGTGACTCCCGGCTAATCCACCCAGGCCCAGAGTCGTCAAAGACTCAAATGCACCCGGCGAGGATTAGAAATTAATGAGAACTATGCTAATATACCGGTGGATTTCATGCTCAACACTCGCCCCGACCTTGCGTTTGCAGCATCAATGCTTCCGCAATTCCTGCAAAGCCCCGGACGAAATCATGGGCAAGCCGGAAACCGTGTAATCCAGTATTTAAAAGCTACCCCAAACTATACTATTAGCGCGACTGACCCAGATGAGGGCGTCATCGCATACGTTGATGCAGATTGGGGTTCAAAACCCCACCGTCACTCGATCTCGGGCCACATCCTTACTCTGCCAATCGCGTGGGGATTTCGGAAGCAGAGCATTAATGTTCTCTCCACGGTCGAAGTGGATACGTTGCCATGACGAGCGCACTCAAAGATGTTCTATCAGCAATAGATGGAACAAAAAGGAACCAGGACGCACCTCCATCGACACCTTGAGCTCCGTGCGTCATCAAGCCCCGTGCGAGCATCTTGGCGTCTTCCGTTCCAATCGACTCGGTCTCCTTCTTTTGGGGGTCTTCCTTTCATTTTCGCTCCTAGATCAGCTTCTTGGTGCGCGAGAGATCCGCATGGCGGGATGCCTCCTCCTTCTCTTTGTGTACGCTCAACTCAGAGAAGAGCTTTCTGCGGCGTGCACCGAGAGAGGGTGCGGCATTTATCATTGGCTGCGGCGACAAGCTCGGCGAACTGGGCATACTGGCGCTCCACTTGTTCATCGGGAGTGATAACCACTCTGGGTCGATCACGCGCACAGTGTTGTGGAGCGCCGTTGTAAGGGTGCTTAAGCGACTACGCAAGAGCTCGGCCGAGGATAGGCGTAGGGCAAGGGCTGCTCGGGCGGACATGTCAGAGTAGAAAAAGGGCGATAAAAGAGATGGTCTCTGTGGCATGATCAACACGGATGCGGAGTTCGCTGCAATGTGCGCACCTCATGAGGTAGGCTTCGACTGTTCTTGGTCAAATTCGCTGAGGGCCTTGACGAGCTGGAGCTCGAGGGTACTCACTTTGAGGGTGCTGTAGACCCAGGAAAGGTGAGAGAGGTGGCGGGAGAGGTGGTGGGGGGGCGGTAGAGGAGGAGGCGACAGCCACCACATGGGGAGTCGCTAGCACAGAGTGAGGAGAGGATGCTCACTGTGAATGTGCAGAGGTGTGAGAGGGTCTGCCGAATCCTCGAGAAGGCAGGGGACATCTCTCGAAAGCTGTAGAAGATAAGTGAGGGTGTGTTAATGGAGAGACGAGGACTCACAGCATGTTGCCCGACAGGGGAAACGAGTACGCTGACGAGAACCTGGCCTGCCGAGACGGGCCATTTCTTCATTGGATCTCCTATTGATGAAGGTGACGTGGTAGAAGGAGTTGCCGCTGGCGAGGAATGTCTTGCTGAGCTCATCCTCGATGGAGGTATTAAGTTGGGAAAAACGGGTGTCGTGGTGGTACTGAAGGATGTCTTCATCCGATAGCTTGATGACATGGGCCCAGTGGGCATACTGGGTGACGTTAACGAGGTGCCAGTGAAGACGGAGTCTTGCACACGCGACGAAACTCGACCTTGCCCTGCTGCTTGAGATAGAGGCAGAAGGCCTATTCTTACGACTTGCTGGAGGAAGGGTCACTGATTCGAACGGGGTGGGAGGGCAGGGGTACTCACCTGGTAAATGGCCAAGAGAGACGTGTCGTAACTCTCCCGCAGGAGCTTGAGCATGGGGGTGACGAGTACTCTATCTGTGCGATCCCTGCTCTGATCGCCACTGACGGTGCGGCGCCGAGGAGGAAGCTCTCTTATCTGTCGCTTGCCTCGACATCGTCGATATCTAGGGCGACTGCACGGTCAGCCTGCTGCTGGGCAGCAAGTACCATGGCTTAAGCGAGAGCGAAGAAGTGGTAAATGACGAGCTCGATGGAAACGACGTTATTTTTGAGCGATGTTCTTCGTCTACGCGAAGCGAATGGAATTGGCTCGAAATCGCTTGGATAAGAAGACTTCAGCTAGTGAGTCTGAGGCTGAGCTGTCTATACTCACCGGGGGTTGGGGGTGTGTGGGACAGGGATAGGAAGCGTTGTAGTTTGGCTCCGGTGCACTGTCTGATTCAGATTCCAAGCTCTCTCAGAGCACTGAGGTACTCTATCACCCTCGCTTGAGAGCTTGGTCTAGGTTTGGTGCTCGGGTGCAAACTTAAACACGCTTTTGAGTGCAATCTCAGCCTCAGTCTGGGGTCGGACATACCAGCCCCGAACCTGATGCTACCCAAGTGCAGCCAATCTAGTCCTATTCCTAGAATCTCGCCGTGCATGCACAGTAAAGGTGAGCACCGGCATAAACTCCGCCGAACAAAACCGAATCTTGGTTTACGGGCGAGTGAGCCAAAGTGGAGCAGCATCAAGCTATTCTGATGTGATGCTCGTACTTTAAATCCTTCAGCTTTATCCGTCCTTTTTCATGGTCCATAGTTCTAGTTCACGCCAGTTTAAGCGCCCAGTCAAATTTTCGAGTTGTTCCCATTACAGTGTGATATATCAGATGTTCATAGATCTGAGAACGCCTATGCCTTGGACTAATGGCTATCTCGCAAAGGAATCAAAAAACACAATCAAATTCATCTATGAACGGGACGTGAAAGCATGGTAGGAAAAAAGAAGACGGCAGATCGCGACGAATATGCTCAGTGTCTCAATGATCGTTAAAGCTTAAAGGAGATTATGTAAAGCCTGGAATCCTGCATTCATTCACAGAATAAGGCAGGAAAATATAACCTGGATGTCTACCCGGAGGAATGGGCTATTTGTGCCTCTAACAATTGTACCTGCCGCTGCAGATTGAAAACGTGGGTGATCACAACTTCTTTTTCCACTCTCAGTTGTGACACGCTTTGCTCCAATTCCTTGATAAGTTCAGTCAATTCGTTGATATCACCTTGCTCACCAAGCGGTTGGGATGCCGCCACCTTACCACGAGGAGGCCGAATGGAAAAGGCACCTAAATTGTTCAGGACATGATTTCTAGAATGAAAGTAGATACAACACACCTGGGATATGACAACGTCTCCTCTGCTCTCCGCACGCCTGACATGCACGCTTCGCGCTCCGGGTGCCTGACGGCCATACACATTTTAACCCACGTTGCTTGCATTCGTGACAGATCTGTGATAAGAGTGAGCATAAATTCCTACAAAGATAGACTAGGAATGCCTTGGAACCAACTGCTCCTTCAGATTCGTCCTCTCCATCTGCTTGGGCTGTAGCTTTCCCTTTCGAACCGACAGATGGACCCGCCTGCATTTCTTCCTCCTCGTGTTCATCGATGACGCTGTTATGTGTGGAGCGTAATACCGTCCTTCTCTCTACGTGAATATCATCGTTTTGTTTCTCTCTTGTGCGTTTGTTGGCTCTAAGATCTGAAGCCAGCCTTCCAGTTGTTCCGATGCTTTCTGTGGGGCCAGGGGGAGGAAGTAGAAGATGAGGAGGTCGCTTCACCCTAATGAACAACTTCTCCAATGGCTCATGACTTGGCGGGTTCGATGCCCCTCCCTCTATGTGCGAAGGAGATTGAAAAATTTCCTTCAAATTGACTATATATGTATGAATCAAACAATAAAAATTTCATACTCCAAAGCGGTCAACTCACCTGATGGGGGCAGCTCATGCCACCAGAAGTCCCTTCCCTTTAGCTCAGGGAGTACATCCACCGGTATGTCCACATACTCCTCTCCTGTAATGGAAGGATCATCTGCACAGACCTTGTCGAAGTGGAGTGTGTCAATTTCCATGTTGTTGCTGTAGTAATCCAGCAAAATTTCTCTCAAGCTTCCCAGAAGCCTGGGATGTGGAGAGCTCGCAACTGGTGGAGAGAGTTGCGACTGAACAAATGATGAGACCAGCACGATGTATATCGCACGAATGCGGTGTGGTGTCACATACCATTTCAGCCAGTAAGTGATCGCATATCCAGGGCTTCCAGGTTTCAGCTGGACCCACCATACGAGGAACGAGTTCAAGGGCAGCCTGTACGCGAGCCGTGACAAGGAGGACTTTCTCTTCGATCTTGTAGTGCATTTTTGTGTTTTTGGAACAGTATCAGTTACGAGGTGGACTTAGCCAGTTGCTCAGTGAGTCTTAGATCTACCGAAACTTGACGGCTTATGTAATCAACTTCAGGCCTCTTTGGGCTTTCGTGCGACGTCGGTATTTGAACCTCTGGGAGTGTTTTACAGTCCTTCTCAGTTAGATAGAACGTGGAGCGACTGCCTCCGGTAATGGTGAAGGAGCTCGACGGTCGGTCAAGAGTTGACCCGACGTTCCGGTCAGAACGCCGCCTACCCGAAACCTGAGCGTTCCGAGGTCTGGGTTTGTTGTAGAAGTAGAGCTTCAGCGGGCCTTACAAATTGAGGAAGGGGATCAAGGAGAGAATATTCATCTATCTCTGGCTGATCCAACACGGCGGAATTTATCTTAATCTAACATCTAATATATCCCTTCACTCAACTAACTAGCCCAAACTAGGCTCAATGGAATGCTCGGAACACCTCGGAATGCGACTTGCCTATATACTTGCCCAGGGCAACGAGGCACATGTGTCGAAATCATATGTCAATCTCGTCGTTACCCAAAGGACAGCATAATGTCATTACAAGTGGCTCGATGTGAGCGTAGTCGCCGCTGCATGCTGCTGTCACTGTGATTCTCGTGATTTCCCTCGCCCTCCTCCTCTGCGTCTCCCCCTCCCGCCCCATGCTCATCCAAAGGCTCCATCAGCACCACCCGGATACGCTGGAGAATATATACCTAACAGGGAGTGAGGGAAACAGCGGTGACGCGTTCTGTCGGGTAGCACACCTTGGGTGGCTTCAAATTGATCGACGCCATCGTATCCGATCCTTCGCATTGCGAGAACGATAGTTCGCGCTCTTTCGAGTGTATTGCGGACCTCGCAGTAGGTGAAACGCCTTCACAAATGATGAATTCAAAGTCGTTCCGGAGTGCAGTCTTGGTCTGATTAACGATTCAAAAGTCCCTTCACGGTTACTGCACTGAAAGTGGGCGCTTTCTACGTGCAAGACGATGGTGCCGGTGATGAGTTAGGTGGGTATGTGGGTCTTCGACTGCTGAGCTCTTCTTCCAACTTAGCGTTCACCAGGAGAACCAAGTTTTGTGGAAAGTCGTAAATCTCCATGAGCGTGCATGCTATTATTCGTAGCCCGAGACTGCGAGCGACGAGGGAAACGAGATACCAAGGTATGGGTCGCATGATATTCACATTCCCTGAGTGCTGATTCCTATCAAAGCTCGACCTCGATGACCTCGCTGTCAAAAGCGCTTACTTCAAATCGTTTGACGCCGTAGTGGGGAGGCAGCTTGTTCCAGTGTGGCACAAGGTGGGACCGAGGATAAAGCAATTGGTTAGCGATCTTGCGACTCTAAGAGGGAATTTAATGTGAGTGCCTACGATTCCGCCAAGTATTCATCCTTCTCAACGCAGCTACCTGCTGTCCTACGACATAACCGTTCCAGCGAAGATTGATCTTCGTAGATGCTCACCGACGTGGCCAACGTTATACTCCAGACCGCGAGACGACGCTGTTACGCCCTCTCACGGACCATACTGATCGACCATCAGCAGTTATCGATCTCGAGGACGAGTTGGGACGTTTGATGCTTGATGCTTGATGCTTGATGCTTGATGGATTCATGACGGGGGAGTGAGAGTGGGTCGTGAAAATCCTGACTCAATGATTGGGTTCTGCCCTAGATCTCTCCGAGTCTTGACGCAGGCAGAAGGGTTGGGCTTGGCTCACATCTCAAGATCGAAGTTCCTGGCGGCAGTGAAAGAGCCGACTGAGGCCACTTCTTAGGTAATTTCCTTCGGCTAGTATTGGATGTTTCCATGAATGTTCAAGCTCCGCCTGACTACTTAAGCGGTCAAACTGAGGCTATCTTTCTTGAACTTGAACGGTGTCCCGGAGGTACCTACCCAGGAGGTGACGTACCAAACCCAGGGTTTTCACCCATCATGCCAGGCCATAGTATACCATGCGACCATGCCAGATCTGGGAGAGTTTGGCTCGACAACTCGACACCTAAGACTCCTACCCAAGTGGTGACGAGTCGACGGGTCGAGGTATGTTGAGCTACCTTATACGGTTGAGGCACCTACCCAGGAGGTCATGTGCCAACATACCCAGGTTCTACTCTACACGGAGAGTTTGGCTCGACAACTCGACGCCTAAGACGCCTGCCCAAGTGGTGACGCGTCGATGGGTCCGGGTATGTCGAGTGACCTTGTAAGGTTGAGGCACCTACCCAAGAGGTTACGTGCCAATATACCCAGGTTCTACTCTACACCCTTTGGTTGGTCTCTAATTTGGCTCAATACACGCCGGTTCTTGCTCTCTCATAGGGTCCACATCTTGACATGCCATGCGGTGTGATGTTGTTTTTTTCTTTCATCTCACTGGTTGACTCATCAACGGGTCCATTTCTGTCTTGTGCTGCTCAAGCAGAGGTAACTGTCCTGACGCCAGACATATGCTTTGACCACCAAAGCCTTCTGGATTGGGCACTGTCGTGTTTAAATAGCCTCTGAGCCCGTCTTCTTCTCATGCATCACCCTTTGTGGAAACTCCGAGTTTAGCCGATGCCATAGTGAGGCTAAGCCCAAGTGTCCGTTTCTGTCTTTTGCTGCTCGGGCAGAATTGTGTTTCTCTAGCTTATACCTGAACATGAGTGGACGGCCATCAATGCCAGTCAAATGACCTAAACAAATTCTGTTGCTGAAGGTTCATGAGTCAGGCTAATGACACACAAGCGCTTCTCACGCGAATGACCTGGACGGGTTTAGCTGCTCAAGGTTTCTTTTCTCTTCCCCAGCATTTCATTGATTCTTTCATATCACGTCGTAATGAGCACTGACGCTCAGAATCAGCATTGGTCCAATGAAGCTTATTTGTCTCAGAAGTTCTGAATTATTCATTTTATTTTTTGCAGTGGGCTGGTAATTCTCGTTCAACTTCATTTGCACCTTAGGATCCTCCTTTGTTTCCGAGCTAGTTCCGGATTCCGAATGTTCAGGTTTATTATGTAATACTGAGGACCGGAACCCAACCTCTGCAAAAAACCCACCAACCTGACAAAACTATGTCAATCAGGTGTTCTTTTAATCCTGAAGACCCCAATACACAGTCTGTGTTGTCTTCCATCTTGAATGCAAAAGGGATCGTTTTGATATGTGGTGAGCTTCGGACTATAAGCCAGACAATGGGGCCCATGACTCGGAGCTGATGAAGTTCCCTGTCTAGGTGCAGGGATCTCGGTGGCAGCAGGGATACCGGATTTCAGAAGCAATCAAAATATTCCTGGAGTTCCAGAACTAGCTAAGAAGAAGCTGAAGGATATGTTCCAGCTCTCAATGATCACTGTGAGTGAGATAGTATGTGGGTAGTATAGCTGACGGTCATATCATGTTATACAGGATGGAAGTCAGCATGAAATTTTTGGGCGATTCATTGCCAGTCTAGCCCAGAAAGCAGACGAGAGCAACCCAACTAAGTTCCATGAACTGGTGAAGAGGCTGGATGAACGCGGAACGTTGGTGCGGATGTATACGCAAAACATCGATGGCCTAGAACGCAAAGTGGGCTTGTCAACATATCATCGGGCATATGAAGAAAGTGAAAGGCTGCCATGGAGATGTGTTCCGCTGCATGGAACTCTGCGGTACTTATACTGCCCATGTTGCCATGCGATAGAGGAGGTGGAACGACGCAGAGATGAACTGAGGTATGGCATATTTCCACTTTGTAAAAGTTGCCAGGGAGTCCAAGAGGAGAGAAAAAAAGCCGGAAAGCGGTCACGGACTATTCCTCGGATGATACCTGACGTGCTCCTGTACGGCCAAGCCAATCCGGACGAATGGAGTATCGCAGACTTTCAGAAAGAAGACCTATATGGACCAAGAACAGTGGACCTATTGCTGGTGGTTGGGACAGGCATGCACATCCCAGGAACTCAAATGATCATTCGGAACTTCGCGAAGCACCTTCAGAAAAATAAAGGGGATACGTCCCATGGCTCACTATGCTCGGTCTACCTGAACTTGGAGTTCCAAAAACCAAAGAGCTTTCAACATTTGTTTGATTTGTGGGTGCAGGCTGACTGCCAGTTAGTGGCCCGTGCCATGTTGGACGCACTGCCAGAGGGATCTGAAGGGCGACCGCCTAGTAAGAATATCACACGGATCGTAGAGGTATGGGGATGTCTGACCAGTCCGTTTGAAGAGGAGGCTGACCCCTTGAGTTGTAGAGGTCTGACGTAGGGTTTGCCATGTCCATGGAGCATCTGCTTTCTGACTGCAATAGGATCGTTGGCTGGCACATAGGGGATATGTTGGATATTAAGAAAGGCGATTTGGAAGTGATGCATGCCATCCATCTGCTCGAATTGGCGATTGAAATAGTACTGCGCGGAGGGAGTTCCAGAGCAGTGGACTATCACCTGAAGAGGGTGAGTAGCTTGAGTAAGGATGACAGACGGTTGGAGTTACACATGTGTGCGCTGAAGGTTTCTGTTGATTTCATCGTTAGTCTCCACGAATAACCGCACCCAGCAGTTAGACGTTGGAGGCTTACTACCTGCTTGTTTACCACAAGTACAATAAAAACATGCAGAGCAGTCCTTGATTCTTAATCTGAATTTGCTGAAAGGACTCAGGACTGAGCGATCAGCAACCATGGGTTACTATAACATGGATAGAGCATATGATATACAGTACATTTACATCGTGCTGCAGGAAAGTTGTACTCGAGGGTGGTATCTGAGTGAAATACGCCCCATCAAATGGTTCCAGTTCCAGTCTGCTTATGTTTGATGATTCTGGGTCAGGGAACCTGATCAGAAGGATAGGTATACACCAGGGATCTTTAATCTGAGCTTCAAGTTTATTCTTCTTCTTCGTCCGTATCATCCTGGACGTCATCCACCATTGGAGGTGGGCGAAGTACAGGTTCACCATAACGAGCTGGGCGGACAGTGGGATTGATGGCGATTTTAGGCCCTTGCATATCTCCATCAGGAAGAGACCGCCATCTGCCAGACGACATTTTTCGGGTACACCACATGCGGTCAGATTCCGTATGTGGGACCCAGGCAAGCGAATTGAATTTTGTTCGGAGCTCAGCACGAACCCGGGAGAGCCTTCGTGGAGGAAGCTCTTGTATAAGAGAGAGATAAGAACTGAAATAGCGGCATTTTCTGAAGTTCTGGAGAGGATGTGTAGGAACAGTGAGGGGGAAGAAGTGATCAAAATGTTTGAGCCACTGCTCTTGGGTACAAAAGATGTACTGGACACCATCAAACGGGAATTCAAGGCGTAGATACAGATCTTCTGTTGCTTGCTGCTCTCTGAGAGCGAGTGGGATGTTGGTCCACGGACCCTCGGAGTGGCTCCTGCGGTTCGGGGATTCGTGGAGTATGTCATAAAACATTTGCTCTAAGATGAGCTGGACACGGTTTTTGAGAGGATTCTCAGGCTCTATTACTGGATCATCATCAGGAGGAACGAGGGGACGATTGCCTCCACCATGCCGATGAAAATGGTCAACGTCAGGACCCTGAGGACGAGCGGGATCAGGAAGAGGAAGGCGGTCGAGAGAGTGACCGATCTCCGGGAGAGGATCATCTCGAGGTCGGATGGAACGAACTTCGATGGTTTGACTCGAGGTACGGTTGTTGGTGCGTTGTGCATGCGATCGTCTACGGACCGGTTGTAGTAGCCCCCCAACTCCGATCATGTGACGAAGCTCGTTCATCGTGCCTTTTTCGTATGCCTGAGGGATCGTATGGGATTCATACGTCTTGGAATATGGAATCCGATAGACATGGGTGCTGGTGTCCCATACGACATCACATAGGAAATACATTCCAGCATCGTACATAAGGGGTTGGGTGTTGGAGTTTGGATCCTCGGGATCAGAGTCTGGGTCCTCGAGGACCTCAGGACATGCCTGCTTGGCCAGGTTACGCAGATGATAGTCAGGAGTACGATGCACCCCATTGAGAATCCAGATTGTCATGGCGCCGAGTGCAAGAGTGCTCTCGCTAGAGCGATTCTTTGGTGGTGTGTTGGAAAAATTGGAGATGATAACATGAACGGCGGCCAGGCGGAGAAATTTCAAATACCTACAGGAATTCAACGGTGTGTTTGGTCACTAAATGGAAAGCATTGCACTGACCACCAATGATTAGCAGGGATTTGGACCATGGTTCGATTAACAAGTTGGGAAGGGAATCGGGTCAAAACGTCGTGCACGTGGGCCAAAGAAACTCGGACTTCCAGCCTCGCACAGCCTTCTTGAGGTCTTGATCTATCTCCAATTCTCTCGCCGTCTCCAGTGCAAGCGTAAAGTATGTCGCCCTGTTGCTCAAGATCCTTCTGGAGCTTTTTGCAAACACGATCGGAAAGCAGCTCTGAAGGCTTCCTGTGAGAAAAAATGCCTTTGTGAAGCTGATACGAAACCGCCTTTTCCGTAGTATAGGCCTGAACATAGTGAATGATGTCGGAGTGTGTATGCGGGGACCAGCGGAAGCCGGCGAGGTCCTTGAGTTGCATCTGGTTGTCGACAAAGTAGTGTCGGTTATTGCGAAGCGCCTCTCCAACGTTCTCAATGTCAGGGAGAAGATAGCGAACGAGGGCTCGATGACCACGGGTTTGCCAGGTGACTACCTTTCCGAGGCTTCCGAATTCCAATCCGATGTCGACCAACCATTGATCCCGGTTGATCGATTCCAAGTCCAGAACTCTAGTTAGATCCTCCAACGCATTTACGTGCTCATAGATAGGATCTTCCTGAACATCCTCTCTAACTTCTTCATCGGCATCCTCCAGATTGTGAACTGTTGCCCCCTTCCAACCACGCAGCTCATGACCAAAGTAGGCATCACGGAAATAGGGACGAATGGTTTGGACCCGTTCCAAATACGAGCGGGCGAATTCATTGAGAATATGCGCGGGTATATCGAGAGATGAGAGATGGAGACGACCTGCATGATCTCGGCTGGTTTCCACTGCAGAATTGTAGTCCTGGGGCCAGTGACTGCCTTGATTCGGCATAAGATGTAGGATAAGGGGGCGGAGACATTGGTTGTATATGGCCTGTAGATCTGTCGTCGGGATCTTCCTGGACTCTGCTACCTGATACATTCTAGGAAAAAACACGCGGATGGCAGACCGATTCGCGACCTTTCCAAGGGCTACATTGGGGATGGAGTGCATGGGAACATAGACGTGATTATTCTGCTCGGAACAATCATTTAAATAGTATAACCAAGCTTATAGAATGTGATACCTACTTGGTCATCAATTGCAAGGGAATTGATGTGATTGTTAGTAGCGAGTGTGTCCCTGAAGGAGGGTACAGGCCAGATCGTCAGTGCAACCCGGTAGGGGAGGGTCTTGGTCGTTCCAATCAACGAGTCAAAATCACGAGTCACTCTGACGTTGTGGATATCCGGTTGGCCTTGCATGACATTCAGCGTGATGGTATCTTGGGTTTCTAGCTGCAAACCGCGCCGACCCGCTAGAATGTACTTGAGAAACTTGAGTTCGTCGTCCCGACTACGGGCCATTTGTCGGTAGTATCTCGCGGCTTCCTCCACAAATTCAGAAAGCTCCAGTTGGTCAGGTTCATCAGAACGATCATCAGGATAAGGTCTGCTGGGCATCGTTGGAACGTATTGGATGTGGTGGAAAACAAGTACAGGAATACGATGAAATTACCCAAGTCTGGTCAATGCCGACTGGGATAGACTTGATCAGATTGGATGACTAGGAATGGAATCACGCAATGGAGACCCTATCTCCAGTCGCATCTCCGCAGCCCCATTTGACTCATTAAAAATGCCTACTTATCTACTTATAACTTTAAAGTTGACAACTTCGGGCTCTCTTGGCACTTTGTCTGACAGCAAGCGAAATTAGGGTCCTTTCGGTCGCAGTACGCTTGTGAAAATGCACATAATTCAAAAACCAACTTTTGCAACTCAGGCTGAGCCGTCAGAAGGGATGTCATTTGACCTAACTAACCCTAATATAACAGTGGGGCAGCGTGTCCTGATACGTATCTGAGTTCCGAACTGTCTGGCCCTGAGTAAAAGTCACTTAATCTGCCCTAGCGTTCCTGCTGGCAATCAAATTTCAAAGTTCAGGCAGCGTGGCGGCGTACTCGGGCCACTGCCTACCGGCGCCACCTTCCAGGCGAAAGCTCCGTCGCAGTAGTGCAAATTGCTTCGGGTGTCCTTTAGTATTTTTCTGTGCGGGAGCAACTTGGGACACCGGGGGAAAAATTCAGCGATTACTTGTACTGCTGCCCACAATGTTGCTATGTCCCTGATGTCGATATTATCATGAAGGAAGTGCCAATTCTAAGACCCACCTCAGTGAGATGGTCAGTTCGAATGTTTTCACACGGTAACGTTTGGGCCTTTATCCAGCAAGGTACTGTAGCTATGGCAATAATATTAACGTCGGGGACCTGGCATGGGGGAAGCAGTACAGGTAATCGCTGAATTTTTCCCTGGTGGGGAGCAAATACGGATCAGGGCGAACATGCAAGACGATTCTCTTATTCTTTATCTTTCCCCTTTCCTTTGCTTTTACGACTGCTACTCTTGAATCGACGCATATTGCCAGGGATGAGGGGCATTCCCCCGATAAGTTCTACTGGAGGGGACTGGGAGGAATGTTCAGCGGTGAGCTTTCTATGTGCAGGACGGCGTGGCTTTACTCCAGTTGTAAAATTTTCAGATTCATTCAGAGCCTGGTGAGATGGAATGACAGCTGATGAACCTGATGATGGCAAATGGGTGGTAAAAGGGCGCTCAGAGATATGGGGCTCTGATGAGGAAGTTGCACTATTGCCTATATCATGTGTGCAAATCTGTGGAAATGTTTCATCGTCCCCAAACAGGTCCCTCATCACTGTGGTCTGATCGCCAGTCTCATTCCAACCGGGAGGCGGAGGGCTCAGATCGGGTGTGAAAATGGGCGACTCGACAGGTGAACTGGGAATGGATTGGTTAGGCTGTCCCTCCAGCCCCTTTTCTGTTTCCTGCATGGATGACGAAGTGGAAGCACTGGCAGTGACGATTTGATTCTCAGATAGCTTGGAATTGACATTCCAATCTCGGGACATGGTGGAAGGGTGAGCAGAAGTCGAGGAGGCACTTGGAGGGCAATGAAATTGTTTCTCCTCATCTACGTTCCGTTGTTCCTGCACATCTGAAGAAGTGGAAGCTCTGGTGGTAATCTGCTTTAACTTTTTAGCATTCCTAGGAACGCAGTCAGGGGAGGCAAGGGATGCTGGTTGGTCGCGTTTTGTGGAATGCTTCGCAAATGATTGAGGTAGTTTTGACGTTGTACCCCTTGTCTTAGCTCGAGGTCGTGGTCGGGGGTTCGGTGTGGAATGTTCCAGATGCTCCAGGTTTTCTGGCTCTGTATCAGAGGCTCTGGTGACGTCGAAGTTAGCCTCGTCTCCATTGAATAATGTTACTGAATCGAGAGCAAGTTAGGAGAGAGCATGTAAGTAATAAAATGACTGGACCAACATGTCTTGTCATTCATGCCCACGAAAGCGTGATGGAGCATGCCTTTGTCAAAAGCAAGGTTGTTGAGGAAGATATCTGGAGTCCCACTGGCGACCAGTCGATAGAAGTGAACCTGCTTTTTTTGAGGAAACCTATAAATACGGCCACGCAGTTGTTCATCATCCAATGCAGACCAGAGGGTGTCCTATACAAAGAGTTAAGCTAAGGAGAGTGATGTGGATAGAAAGCAGGGACGGACGGCGATGATCATTATATTGGCACATGCCAGGTTAAGCCCTACCGTTCCGACCATGGACAGAATGAGCACTCGAGCGCCAGCATCACGAGTGGAGGACCTGAACTCATTGAGAATGGATTTGCGCTTCTTATGCGGTGTTTGGCCATTGAGTTCCACAGTTTTGATATCATAGAGTGCAAGAACCTGGATAGATGTATGGTAAGAGAAAAATAAATAAAAACAGTTGACATATGGAAGGGACACACGTCACGAATCGCAGCGTTAGATGATGGGAAGGCAGAGAAAATGACCAAGCGATCGCACTCAGGATGGTGGATGTCCTCGGCCATGATTGAATGATCAATTTCGAGAGTTTTTCCATCATCGACGACACTGAGTGGCAGTGCATTGTCCTGTTGAAGATGGTGGTGCACTATGTTAGCAAGCACATCAAGTTTGGTAGAGGCGGTGGTTTTCCATTCAGCAATAGAGCTAGGCTTTTTCCAGCTATCTGTGGTGGTACGAGGGTTCATATGTGGATGTAGGAGTCCACGGCGGATGTCTATATAGAAATTCTAAATGAATAGTTAGCAAGGCATTCCGGGACAGAAACTCCGGAACACGTCGGAAGCATCGGAAGAAGCTGCGGAACCCGAGTTGCACCGGAAGCACCAGAAGAAGTTTGGGAGCAAAGGCTAGAAAGGAAAACTGCAGGAATGGAACTGAAGAGTAGAAACTCACACTTGTGGAGCTGACAACTGTCGTGGCTGGCTTACTCTCCAGCATCTGATCAGTGAGGGCACTCAAAGCTTGCCTCTCCCATTGACGTAGCTCTAGGAGCATGATGTGCTCTTGGTAGGGTTTCATGCCAAAGATCTTTTGTTGTTGATAGTCGACGGAATCGAGGGTTCGGCGAATGACATGCTTGGCAAATGTATCTCTAACAAAAGGGATATGCTTTTGCAAGCAGAGATAGGACTCGGTCTTGGTTAAGTCATAAGAGTCTTCACCGGAAAGCAGGACACGCAGGTGGTTTCCAGCCTTTTCAGACTGCCGCTCAACTTTACGATCTTTTGCTTGCGCACGGTTCAATTCCCTATGAACCTCATCATATCGGCCTTTGTTGAAAAAGGGCCTAATGCCCATGAGATGACCCATGACCCATAGATCCTGTGGAACGATGATGGGTATTATGTATGATACAGGAGACAACCAAGAGAATAAACACCTGTAATTTTGTCATGACTGGGGTGGCAGTCATGGCTACCATAAAGGACGAGCGGGATGATAGAGCATATGCTGCAGTGTGCAGCTTGTTAAACTTGCGTGCAACATGAGCCTCATCCATAATCATGGCAAGGTAGTCGTGGTTGTAAACTGTGGACCGGACATTGACAGCATATAACGAGGATTTCTTGGGTTCTTCCTCGACATTCCGAACAGTATCCACAAGTATGGTGGATGCGTCCTCCTGGAGGGCCTAGAAGAAAGCAAAAAAGGGCTTAGAGTGCAGCAAGGAGTAATTAGCAATCACCCACTTTCTCTGTGGCAAGTATGATGCGATGAGAAAGGATATGGTGACTCTTGGGAAAAATGTCAATCCACCAGTTTTTACGTGTGCCAGTCTTGCCAATATAGGGGAATAGGTCAAAAGAGCCACGCTTGAGGAAGCGTTCAATTTCCCGGGTCCACTGTGTGTGAAGGTTGACAGGGCATATAATGATGAACGGGTGGTCCGGTATGTTACTATCCTGACCTTTCCATCTCTTGTTGGCTGTGATGACGGAGTCAGATGGGATTGGAATGGAATGGAGAGATGTGAGTAAACCTACCAAAGGCACCAGGAAATGTGCCATTTTTATCGAAGAAATGACGGTAGAAAGCCAAGCATGCAATGAGACCGACGACCTGCAGGGTCTTTCCGATACCAACACCGTCCATGAGAAGTATCGGTTCACCCTCGAAGGCACGCTCAAGCATCCGATAAATTCCGACAAGCTGATGCCAGCGAGGCCTCAAAGGCTCACGGGAGTTGGTCGCAGAAGCGAGCCACCTCTCACCTTCTTCACTCCATGGATCTATGAGTCCATCTGGATCAGTATATTCCTGGAAAAAAGGGAGCATTTTCGTATCCTTGAAACCAAGGTGTGACCAGAGTGTATCTTCCGACAGTTCCGAGAGATCTTCCGTTCCTTCCTTCCAGGAGAGATCAATGGGACGGTCTTCAGGAAATTCGATTTGTATTTCAGCCTGATCAGAGCTGAGGTTCTCAAGAGCAGTGCGAACAAGTTGCTCGATGTCACGGACATCTTGCTCAGAAGCAAGTTTTCTAAGCGCGTCACGGAGAGGCTTTGGTAGTTCTGCAGTAAGCATCATAAAGACATGTTCTATATCAACCATGTCATGCGACACTCACTGTGTACATCATTATTGGTGTCATCATTCAGAGCAGCAGCAAGCATGGCATCCAGCGTCTTCTGTTTGGACTGAAGGTCCTCAACGACGATCTTTTGGTCCCGGTACCGGACCAGGATGGTGATTACACGGCGGAGTCGGGTGAGATACAACTTGATTGTCTTTACATCTGGGCCTGTGCCGCCTTCCTGAGTGATAGCTATATGTATGATATAAACAGGCGAACTATGAGTTTGGTTTCCAATACGTTGGATACCACACAGGGCTCGCCTTTCCAATTTGCCTCCAATATACCCCGTTCCTTCTCTAGCACTTTGGCGTCATTGGATATTGCCTTTCGGTACCGATTCCATGTTTGGACTATGAGTGCGTCCACAAAGCACTTTATTTCTGGAACCAGGAAGTTGACATCGTCTTCATATGATGATTCGCCGAACAGAGCATGCGCGAGGGGTGTCGTGACCACATTTAAGACCTGAGAATTCTCAAGATGCGGAAACTATGAATAAAGAGTTGAATAAGAGCTCTAGAACCTTTACGGAGAAAAGGCTTGCCTCGCTTTTCTTCGTCCGTGCTATAACATCATATGGCGAGCACTTGTATTCGGCAAACACTTTATCTATAAGATGATTCATCCTCCACTTCTTCCCCCAGTTGTCCTGGATCCACTTGTTCCATGCAGTCCGTCCGGCACTATCGTTGTCGCTGAGGTTCTTATTGGAGTATCGGATTTGCTCGGCTGTGTCACTTGCTGACCAAAGATTTCTGGCGTATGTTTTGACACTCTCTGCAGTCCTTGTAGTCCAGTCATGGACATGTGGAGCCTGAGCATCAGAGTCCATAGCAGGTTCTATATGCCAGGGCACGCCAGGCATCTGAGTTATAGCCTGCCAGGTTGGGATAGTCCATGGCAACCCTTCCGCATTTCCTAATACCAGTAGTGCAGCAGCAATGGATAATGAAGGCATGGTGTTTTGGGATGGAAGTCAGTGGCGGAAAGAATTTTCCACCTGGATCCTGAGGCCTGAGATCAAACCAGGTAGGTGAATAATAAGGTTTGACTTAGTATTGCAGTGTCCTTGGAGGTAGCAGCGTGGGGCGGCCCATCGGATAACTTAGTTACGTCCAGTCTGGGCTCCAACAAAAGGCACTGAATGAAACTCTAATAACTCTCTAAAAAAAAAACTTCCTGCAAAAGAAACCGAGAAATTTTAATTCGATTTTTTCCGCTACGTTAGCGGTGGAACGGAAATTTTCAATAGATTTGTTCCTGGCGTTCACAAACTGTTTTGCAAGATTCATGCGAGACTCCCGCCTGGTCTTTCAATAGCACGCCTTGCAAGATCCCCACCAAATTGACTTGCAATACCTTATCCTTCGCAATATGGGCCATACCCTCCTGTCTACGTGCTACCTCGTCTTTCAATGGTACTGCATCCTCCCGTCCATATGCTACATTGCAAGACGTCCAGTGTCTTGCAATACCACGCGCTCCCTGTCCTGTCTGGTTCTAGACTTGCAAGATCAATGGCAATACCATACCCTACGGAAGGGCACTAGTATCGTGCCAACACTCAGAACAGAATGTAAACGGGGCATAAAATTGATGGGGATCCAGAGCGAGAGCAGTCGCTCTTATATACCTACAGGATCCTATGTATCACGTGTGATGATGGAGGATTGGAATACATGGCTGATTGGAATACGCATGACTCGGAGTCGGGAATGCCGGTGATCGGGCGTGCATCTTACACCCTACCGGCAATACCAAGTGCTCCCCGTCCTGTCTCCACATCTGAGTAATGTTCCTGCCCGCATCCTCCAACGAGCTAGCGGTTTGATACTAATCAATAGGGCTTAGATCAGTACTATAACTACACTATTCACACCATGTAGATCAAATTTACATGACTATAGACTGAATCGCCTTGGCTGATCAACGACGCCCCAGGTGGTGGCCCTCAATCGTTTTGACGTGTGACGGCTGACCCCAGGCTCCTAATAAAATAAAATACAAGTCAACGATCGTCTGCAGTGTCGCTGCCGATGGCCGTCTCCCCGTCGTCCTCGTCGTTGTCACGGTCATGGTACCGAGTCGTTGTCGCCGTGCTGTCTCCCCGTTCTCCCCGTTCTCTCCCCGTCCTCGTCGTGATCGCAATACTGCGGTGTTTTTGATGCCGTCCCCGCGTCCTCTCCGTCCACGTCATTTCGCCATGACGAGTCGTAGTCGTCGCGGTACCACAGTATCGCAGACTCGTACCGTCTCCCTGTCATCCTCGTGTCCTTGTGGTCACAGTGTCGCGAAGGTCCTGTTGTGGTCATTGTCGCTGTGGTGTCTCCCCGTTCTCCTCCTAGTTTCTGTTGCAACTCCACCGTGTCGTGGTCGTGGTCGCAGTGTCGCAGATGCCATGTTGGTCAACCTCCATGTCCTCCCTGTCCTCGTTGTTTCGCCTTAACACGTCATCGTCGTCGTCACAGTGTCATTGACGCCGTGCGGTCTCCCTATCTTCCTCGTCCAGATGTCGCAACGTTAGTCGTCATCGTCAACGCTGCTCCCGTCGACTTTGAGTCATCGCGTCGTGCTACATTGTGTCGTTTGGCATCGTTATTTTGATGGTGGTGGTAGTGCCGTCCCACATCGTCGTCGTCGGGTTGGTGGTATGCGGTTGAGTCAATTGTTGACTCGTGGTGGTGGTGGTGCTGTCGTCGTCGCGCTGCGGTGCCATGCCATTGCATCGGCATTTCAGGTGAGGGAGGGTGGTTAGGATGGTGTAGAAAAGGATGAATACAAGGTGTACTCACCGTCGTCTCCTCGTCGCGTCCCTGTCCCCGTCCCTGTCATTGCATCGTCATCCGTGTCGTCAGTTGGAGTCACCTCGTTCGAGCCGTCGTCGTCTCCGCCAGGTAAAACACGTGGGTTCATCTGTTCAATTCTAGAACTTGGGGCATGGTGTTGTGTGCCATACAGAGGGAGTGGGTTATCATCGAGGCGTAGGTGTCGTCACGTTGTCGAGAACATGTCGTCTTCATCACTTCATTGTTGTCAACGCTAAGAGTGGGAAGAGGGAGTGGGTTTGAGGTAGTGTGGCTCATAGTCAGAAATATCAGATAATTACGGTTAGTACTAAGTCGCGCTCCGGAATGTGGTTCGAGTTCAGTCAGTTTCAGTGAGCATGTATAGGAGATTTACTCGCAAGTACGTTCTTCCACACCTTTCTGCACTATAAGTAACTGGTATTCTTCTAATACATGGGTCTCTAATGTACGTAAATAGTTGTACTACGTTCTTGATACACTCATTGTATTGTTCTTGTATGTTTTTTGCGAGTCTCCTAAGTTTTGGTCGGTTTCCCATGCATCTTCAATTTTATATTTCATCTTGAACACTCCATACTGTACTCATTTCTCAAGAGGGGGCCTTTATAAAATATGGTAGTATGGCACTATATACGTTACAAGTTACTAGATAGTTGCCCTGACGAGTCCTGAACAATCCCCCATCACTTCTGAGCTTATATCTTACCAGCTTTAAGACAATCCTCGTTGTTTTATGCCAACCATTTCTCTGCTATGGCCTGGTCTCAGTGGTCTCTGCCAAATTGTCAGCATTCAAGTTGATACCCCCACCATCTCAATGTATCTTTGCATATTTCGCCAAATGTGTTCAAAGCTCTTTCCTAAATCTTGTCTAAGCGCTGCTTGTTATGTACAGGCTCTGGGCCTGTGGAATGATGAGAGGAATACGTAACATTATGTGCTGCTGGACATGATGTACAGTACCAGCGGAACCATTCCGGAAACGGAAATGGCGGAAACGCCCGGAAAGGAAACGGAACGGGCGGAAGTGCGAGTCACTCACCTCTGTGCGTTCGGGCTGCGTGATCAATGAGAAAGGAAGATGCGCTGGATAGGCGCTGAGAGAATGGTTGGGCGAAAAGCCGAAAAATTTGACTCGTGGTGTGTCAGGGTGCACGTGTGCACTCGTTGTCGTGATTGCATATGAGGGTGTGTATGAGAGTGTGCGTCATCGTGGACGACGTTTCGCGTAACGGAGCATATGCTGTAGTCGTTGCTGCTTATGTCCTTGCATCATTAGGTCGTTGTCGTTGTCGTTGTCGTTGTCGTTGTCATTGTTGTCACATCGAGGGGGCATGCGCTGGCAGTGTGGACAACAACATGAGGCGGGAGAGGGAGAGGGAGAGAGGCAGGAACTGACACACCGTACCATGTCATCGCGTTCGTCGTCGTCACTGGCAACGTTGAAAATGAGGGGAGCGTGTATGTGAGCAGCGTCGTCATCGCGGATGAGGGGGGCTGGGGGCACGTGCATGTGCATCGACACGACAATGACATTGTGGATGAGGGAGCGTGATATAATCAGGGTTGGGGAGGGTAGCGAGCCTAAAACTTGAAATCTGGTGAGTGGATGGACTACGAGTGGAATGTATGGTAGAGAAATACCTCTGAGGACGTGCTTCATGTAGTCAAAGATCTCATTGACATACTCGCTGACCATCAAGGGGTCGTTGGCATCCTCAGCATCATCGTGATCAACCAATTCATTGCCATTTGGATCAGCCTTTGTATCACTGTCGATGTGGATGTCGAGCGAGGGGGCAAGCCGGGCCCTGTTTTCGTCCAATGGTTGACAAAGAGCTTTGCCTCATCGGGTAGGTCTGAGGAAGTTTGCTGCTTCTCAAAAGCCCGGTTGTCATCCTCTTTGCGGACACCAACTTTGATGTTAAATTGGGAAGTGGTCATCTACGATGACGTCTATCAGTGGAAGTTCGTCCTCAAGTTCCGAGTCTTCCAAGTCTGAAAGCGCCAGTTGCTGCCGTTGCGTCTTGCTCTTTTTCGATTACTTCTCATTCAACAAAAACATTCTGCAAAACACTTTGAGAGTGGCTCCAATGGACATTGGGGAGTGGAACATCAAGAAGAGTGTCAAGAAATCATTGGCAGGCAGAAAACAAACCTCGAGGTTTTCGAGACCTTCAACCTCATCACAGCGGCATTGTAGCAGGAATGGTGTTAGAATCTATTGCCACCCTCTAGCTACCTCTCGCTTGTCTTCCTGGGTCTGGCGTGGGTTGTAAGTTTAGTCAAAAATTCGAATTGTTTTGAGCAAAAACTGTTATGGTTGATCAATTGATATCAAATGGCAAAATCAACGACCCACACCTCAATATTGGCTTCATCCTGCACTCCATTTCCAGTCACCTGTGTCTCAGCTGGCTTGTCTTCATCGCTGGGGACTGTCCCATGCTCGTAAAAATATGAGATTACCTGTCTAACAGCCTGAGAACAAGGTGAGACATCAAGGCCAACAGCAGTCTGATCATTGTTCAACATCCAGGAGAGCCTGACAATGGCCCACGGTGTCTCTGTTGTGAGTTTTTTGCCCTTGCATGGATGCAGAGATGACGCTGCAAACCCCAAATAATTCCTGAGCGTTTGAGACAGCTCTGCGCTATACACGTAATTCCCGCGTGTTTTCTAGATGTGCTCATCGATACATAAGATATATGCAGTTTAAACCGGGATATGCAATGTAAAAAACAAAACAAAATGTATTGTAAAAAATAAAGAGAATACACTATGTAAAATATACTATGTAGTCTACATTATATACGCCTAGGAGATCGTCCCGTTGTCCGGGTCCATTGCGCCGTCGTCGTCACACCTGTCGCGGTCGCATCGTCCCGCTCTCCGATCATGGTGCAACAGCACCATGTCGTCGTTGACCCGACCCGTCCCACCGCCACGTTTGTGCCATGGCGTCGTTGCATTATGGTGCAACAGTGGCATGTCGTCGTCGTCGTGTGGTCGACGCTTCGGGCCAGGAGGGCGAGAGGGCGAGGGCCAGGGAGAGAGGGCGTAGTATGGGAGAGAGAGAGAGGGTGAGGGGAGACAAGGATGAGGACAGAGGTGAGGGCGAGGGCGGAGTAGTGAAGGGCGTGGGTACGGGTAACCCGCACGGGGCCCGCCTGTGCCCTCGCCTCGTGCTCGTCGCCACCGTCGTCTCGCCGTGTCAGACACGTTGTCGATGTCGTCATGTCGTCGTCCGTGTCACCAGTCGGCATCACATCATCGCCGCATCGTCGCGTGGTTGTCATTGTCGTCGCTGCTGTCCCAGTGCCGCGTCGTCGATGTTGTCGTCCATGCATGCTAGGTAGAGAGGGAGGAGGAGGGAGAGGAGGAAAGGGAGAAGGTGTGTGCGTGTCGTCGTCTGTGCACGCTGGGTGGAGGGAGAGGAGGAGAGAGGGGGATGGAGAGGAGGAGAAGGAGGGCGCATGCGCGTTGTCATTGTCACGTTAGATGATGCGTACTCACCGTCTTCTTCCCCTCGTCTCCTCCTTGTCTCCTCGTCGTGTCCTCACCTGGTTGCCAATCGGCATCATGTCGTCGCCGTGGTCGAGTCGTCACGCCGTCCTTGTCAGCGTTGCTGAGTCATTGAGTTGTCGTCATCCATCCCCATTCGGGTGTAAAATGCGCGGGAATTATCTGTGGGAATTATTTGGGGTTCTCAGCGCCATATGCAGATGTCAGAAAAATTAAGACACGTACCTTGATGTGCAAGAGGGAGTCCAGGACTCCCTTGCATGCATGCAGATGTCAGAAAAATTAAGACACTCACCTTGGTGTGCAAGAGGGAGTCCAAGACTCCCTTGCATGAATGCAGATGTCAGAAAAATTAAGACACGTACCTTGATGTGGAAGAGGGAGTCCAAGACTCCCTGGCATGCATGCAGATGTTAGAAAAATTAAGACACATACCTTGATGTGCAAGAGGGAGTCCAGGACTCCCTTGCATGCATGCATGTGTCAGAAAAATTGAGACACCTACCTTGGTGTGCAAGAGGGAGTCCAAGACTCCATTGCATGCATGCATGTGTCAGAAAAATTGAGACACCAACCAAGGGAGTCCAGGACTCCCTTGCATGCATGCATATGTCAGAAAAATTGAGACATCTACCTTGGTGTGCAAGAGGGAGTCCAAGACTCCCTTGCATGCATGCATATGTCAGAAAAATTGAGACATCTACCTTGGTGTGCAAGAGGGAGTCCAAGACTCCCTTGCATGCATGCATGTGTCAGAAAAATTGAGACATCTACCTTGGTGTGCAAGAGGGAGTCCAAGACTCCCTTGCATGCATGCACATCTGTCAGAAAAATTGAGATACTGACCTTGGTGTGCAAGAGGGAGTCCAAGACTCCCTTGCATGCATGCAATGTGTCAGAAAAATTGAGTCACCAACCTTGGTGTGCAAGAGGGAGTCCAAGACTCCCTTGCATGCATGCATGTGTCAGAAAAATTGAGACATCTACCTTGGTGTGCAAGAGGGAGTCCAAGACTCCCTTGCATGCATGCAATGTGTCAGAAAAATTGAGACACCAACCTTGGTGTGCAAGAGGGAGTCCAAGACTCCCTTGCATGCATGCATGTGTCAGAAAAATTGAGACACTCAGCTTGCTATGCAAGAGGGAGTCCAAGACTCTCTTGTATACATGCATATGTCAGAAAAATTGAGACACCTACCTTGGTGTGCAACAAGGAGTCCAAGACTCCCTTGCATGCATGCAATGTGTCAGAAAAATTGAGTCACCAACCTTGGTGTGCAAGAGGGAGTCCAAGACTCCCTTGCATGGATGCATGTGTCAGAAAAATTGAGACACTCAGCTTGCTGTGCAAGAGGGAGTCCAAGACTCCCTTGTATGCATGCATATGTCAGAAAAATTGAGACACCTACCTTGGTGTGCAAGAGGGAGTCCAAGACTCCCTTGCATGCATGCATATGTCAGAAAAATTGAGATACTGACCTTGGTGTGTAAGAGGGAGTCCAAGACTCCCTTGCATGCATGCAATTTGTCAGAAAAATTGAGTCACCAACCTTGGTGTGCAAGAGGGAGTCCAAGACTCCCTTGCATGCATGCATATGTCAGAAAAATTGAGTCACCTACCTTGGTGTGCAAGAGGGAGTCCAAGACTCCCTTGCATGCATGCAATGTGTCAGAAAAATTGAGACACCAACCTTGGTGTGCAAGAGGGAGTCCAAGACTCCCTTGTATGCATGCATATGTCAGAAAAATTGAGACACCTACCTTGGTGTGCAAGAGGGAGTCCAAGACTCCCTTGCATGCATGCATGTGTCAGAAAAATTGAGATACTCAGCTTGCTGTGCAAGAGGGAGTCCAAGACTCCCTTGTATGCATGCAATGTGTCAGAAAAATTGAGTCACCAACCTTAGTGTGCAAGAGGGAGTCCAAGACTCCCTTGTATGCATGCATATGTCAGAAAAATTGAGTCACCTACCTTGGTGTGCAAGAGGGAGTCCAAGACTCCCTTGCATGCATGCATATGTCAGAAAAATTGAGATACTGACCTTGGTGTGCAACAGGGAGTCTTGGACTCCCTTGCATGCATGCAATGTGTCAGAAAAATTGAGTCACCAACCTTGGTGTGCAAGAGGGAGTCCAAGACTCCCTTGCATGCATGCATGTGTCAAAAAAATTGAGACACCTACATTGGTGTGCAGGAGGGAGTCCTGGACTCCCTAGGCATGGTGTGGATGCCAAAAAAACTAAGATGTGACCTTGGTGTGCAAGAAGGAGTCCAAGACTCCCTAGGCATGGTGTGGATGTCAAGAAAACTAAGATGTGACCTTGGTGTGCAGGAGGGAGTCCAAGACTGCCATGCATATACTGGATGCCAAGAAAACTAAGATGTGACCTTGGTGTGAAGGAGGGAGTCCTGGACTCCCTTGGCATGGTATAGATGGCAGAACAACTTGGATATGGACTTCCTGTACATCTAGTGTATGGTATCTAAAAAAAACTCCCCTAGACCAACCTAGATAAGCTTATAACCTAACCCCTAAACCCTAAGATAAACAGGGATATCTCTCTTCAAAATCAAAGACCACACGACTGCGAAAGCTCTTTCGGTTACATCCAGATACTAGAAATGCTCGATGCAGAGACTGGATGCCTTCACGTGCTGTAAAGGGGAGAGTACAAGATGCAGACAAGCAAACCATGGAGTCTTCTTTGAATCAGCACAAGCATGTCAAGGACTGGTCACAGGGCACCATGTTTCGTTTTCCTCGACCCACTCCACCCATAGATCTTCCAGCATTTACAGCATTCCGATGGCTGGCATTTAATCGCCAGTTTGATGACTATGAGGATGCTCCCACCTATGAGAGCATGAAACCCTATCGCAATCACTATGAATTTACCATAGAACCCTATTATCGTCAGGGTATATGGACCATGTTCAGAGACTATGGTTGGAGGATCCTTCCTAGCTTCCATCAAATGTTCTATCTTGGAGATCCTCTTTATGTTCTGGATCATGTGATGGTGGTGGGCATGCCAGATGGCTATGACCCTGCTCAGCAAATCTCGACTCGGGTTACAGGTAGGCATATAAACATATATATCTCAAGTATATCTGACTTATATCATTGTCCCAGGAAATTATTCCCTGGGACGTCTTCCACCCTTTGCTGTTGACTATCAGCAAAGTGTCAAAGTTCATGATGTCTCCGTTTATGGTGCAGCAGAGATGCTTGCATTAGGAGAAGTTGATTCTAAAGCATCCTTTGATGCATTTGTCCGTGGTCGAAGTGGAAACTCTTATATCTGCATTGATCTCGAACGTGATCATATACCATTGGATTCTGCTGATATCACTGTGTCTGCAGACATTGATAGTCTCATCTGGGTTACCTATCGACCTCGCTTTCGCAAGTTTATTTCTATCTCTTTGGGTCCTGTCTTGGACAAGAAAGCACCCATCAACAAACATAACCATGTCTATGTCGAGATACTGATACCACAATCTGAAGAAGATGCTGGAACATCAGGGGAGCGAACAGAATGGTGGTCAATGCCTTTTGCTCTCAGCTCTATTCCCCATACTTCCTTTGGCAATGTTGGCAATGGCTCAGGTGGTCTCAACATCTATATTTTCTTTCCTAGGATGATCCATCGTGACAGGCTATCTGGTCGACGAGCTACAACCATTCCAACAGAGGTCCTTGACTATTTCTGGACACATGTGCTACTTCCTGCAATCAACAGAAATGTAGAAGATGCTGCGGCTCCCTATGCTGCTCTCACTCTACCAGAGGTCAGATACAAGTCACGCAAGGGTGGTGCCCGTCATCCAAAACCTGGGCGTCCCAAAACTATACCATTTCCTCCCAATGTGTGGGAGAATATCATTGAAACCATGCAAGAGATCATCCAGACAGAGCCAGAACGTTTTACTCTCTTTGGGTCCTTCTTTTTTGTTGTTGAAGCCAAAGGAATTAAATTATGGACAAAGACCTCCTCTCCACTCGAATCCCTTTTGATGGAGTTTCCTGCCCTAGACTGGAATTACATCACTGATCGCAAAAATGGAGAACTGGTCATTGATCTGGGCATCACCTTCCATCCAAACTGGACAGAGCCTTTAGTAGGCTTATGGAGATTGGAGCAACTAGAGGCATCTTTTGGGGCATCTGGATTTACTCGTGGCAACATTCATCATAGCTGCACTCTGGGACGCTATGGAGGCATTCAAGCTGAGATGACCCAGGAAAGAGCTCGAAGAACTCAGATATGCTTTAGGAGCGCATACAATCTGGCCTATGAGGCAGTTCGTCCTAATGACAACTCTCCTATCTTTGTCATGGACAAGGATGCCTATTCTTGTAGTCCACAGTTCATGCAAGAGTGTAATCTTGCAATCAAGATATATGAGGGCAAGGCCAAGGAACGCTCCTATGGTGTTCGAGATGAATATAGGCTGAGTGGTTTTTCAGCCATCAATGTTCTCCATAATCTGGACATGTTGGTATGTTCTTCTAGAATATTGTCATGATCTAATGTTATCATGCTAATGTTCTGAACAGGCTGAACGCTATCTGAAGTCCCAACCTATGCTTTGGATATCCTCTACAACCTGGTTCAGCTTCTTGGCCAGACGACTTAGGGAGCTGCAAAGTGCACAGATAAGATTTCGGCGTATTGAACCTCCTAATATGGGCATCTTGACTGGGATCATCTGCAATATGATCCGCAGCATCAGCAGCACACCTATCATCTTGGACTCTCATGTACGAGAGTCAATGGCCCTTCTTCGGTTCTCTGAGATCTGTGAGCGCTTTGGAATGTTTTTTCTCTTTGATCTGGATCTAGAACATATACCTTGCCTGCCGGAGATACAAGAACTAGATGATGCAAATGTCATGTCTCTTGTTGAAGGCAAGGTTGGTGATCGTCAAATCAC
>JBBPPG010000092.1:0-52692 GCA_038091855.1 Leccinellum luteum | reverse complement strand
CGTCTGAAAGTTCGAAGCCTATATTCTCATTCTCAGGTACATCTTCACTGCCACCAACTGCCACACCGTCGGGCCAATCCACGTCATCGCTACCCAAGTTTTCATTTGGACAAACACCGACATCGATGTTTGCAGCCAGTTCTAACCTGGCACCCGGCTCTGCATCCCAGCCTAAACTGACCTTTAAGCTTGGTCAGACACCACCAGGTGCTACGGACAGTGCTTCTGCAACCACGGTCCCAGTTGCAGCTTCAGATGAGTCAAACAAACCACCTATGCCAGTGTCAGCGTTTGGCGCCGCGGCTGGTTTGAATGAGCCTACCAAGCCTTCGCCTTTTGGAACAACTTCTGCCTTTGGGAGCTCAATATCCAGCTCACCTTCAACTTCAGTGATGAAGCTTTTTGGGAAGTCGGGTGTTGCAGATGGTGATGCCTCGACATCTATGCAACCCACGACCTCCAATACATTTTCGCCCCAACCCACTGGGACACCTGTCTCTGGCGGCACACCAGTCTTCTCATTCGGGGGAGCCAAATCTGGATCTAACTCAGAGCAATCCAAGTCTACATCTTCGTTCGGAGGTGCTGTGGGGGGCGCTAACCCCGTGTCTACATTTAGTGGGAGCTTCTCGGAAGCCAAACCAACCTTCAGTTTCAGTCCCTCTACTGAAGGTTCGAAGTCTACATCCATCTTTGGTGGCAATAAAGATAGCTTGAAAGCTCCGTCTGTCTTTGGTGGTTCAGCCGAGGGCTCGAAGCCGACATTTGCGTTTGGTGGTTCCATACAGACGGCCAAGCCTGCTTCGGTACTCCAGGGCGTTGCAGAAGGACCAAAATCAACATTTACCTTTGGTGGTGCCTCAGAAAAGAATCCCAGTGTCGCAGACGCTCCCAAACCTGCTCCCAACACCGGAAGTACTACATTTGGTCCCTCTTCGTCAACGTTTTCATTCGGTAAGGACGAAGTAACCACCAACATATCCAACTCTGCGAGCACGCAGACAAAACCTGCAACTTCTTTCGCTTTCGGAGCTCCGTCCCCCTTTGCGACCAAGGGCGATCCAAGCCAAACAATATTTGGCAAACCCACAGATGCAAAACCTAGTTCCTTTGGGTTTGCTGGGACTACTGGTTCAAGCTCATCAAGCTCATTTACGTTTGGCAAGTCAGCAGCACAGAACCAAAATCAGGAGCAGTGATGGGTTGGGACCTCCACCGGGATCAGGATGCTTTTGGAGGTGCGGATTCCATGAGTGGGACTATTTCATTCCCCTCCATCTACCTTTCCTCTGCAATCTTGTATACTACGCCAGCTGTTTAAATACTTCCCCTCAGTAGTTTTGAGCGATTAGGTTTCGAGTCCGCTCAGTTTGGTGAGTAAGAAGGGAATGATGAAAAGAGGCCGGCTAGCTCAGTTGGTTAGAGCGTCGTGCTAATACATTATCCGATGTACGCGAAGGTCCTGGGTTCGACCCCCATGCTGGCCATTACTTTTTCTTTCCTTCCTTTTTCAAGGAAAAGAACGAGCGGGAAAAAGAAAGTGCTACGTTGACCACCGCAGGGCTCGAACCTGCAATCTCCTGATTCGTAGTCAGACGCGATGCCATTTCGCCAGGCGGCCTTCCCGACAGTTCAGTACTGCAGTGGCAGAGCTTCGCTCGTTACTCGTTGATCTTGGGTCCCACTGTCATAAAATAAGTGTTCTGCTCTTATAGGGAGGGACTACGATCGTTGCCTGATAAACTATAGTTATGTACATCTTACAAATTTTTATCCTTCGTTCGTGCTTGAGTTAAAACTCCGCGTCGACTTGGAACGAGAAGTATTACCGCCATTCACTGAGGTCGCACACAACACGAGTGCTCCACCATGTCTGTCTTATTCGAGACGTCTCTCGGAGACATTGTCGTTGATCTGGATGTTGAACTCTGCCCCAAGACCTGCTTGAACTTCCTCAAACTCTGCAAAACATATTATTACAACCTGAATGCATTCTTTAACGGTGAGTTCGTCGAGAAGATGTTCCATGGGTTTTTGAACATGTGTCGCGTTAGTATCGAAGGATTTTCTTGCTCAGACCGGCGATCCAACTGCTACTGGCAAGGGAGGGGAATCGGTCTGGTCGTACATAGCCTCTCAAAAAGAAGACAACTCAGTACCGCGATACTTTATGCCTGAAATCATACCAAAACTCAAACATGCGCATAAAGGGACCGTCTCAATGGCTGTGGCTCCTTCGGTTGGCGGCGACAAAGGCGGTTGTGGCAGTCAGTTCTACATAACCCTCGCTGATAATATCGAGTATCTCGACGGCAAGCATGCTGTTTTTGGCCATGTTGTCGAAGGATTGGAAACCCTGGATAAGATAAATGATATTTTTGTTGATCAAGAGGGACGTCCGTTCACAGACATTCGGATCCGCCACGTTGTCATCCTGGGTATGATGATAAAAGACATGCGCCAACCTGTACTGATACTTGATCTGTTAGATGATCCGTTTCCAGACCCGGCAGGTCTTGTCAAGCCACCCTCCTCTCCCACTCGGCCACCGGATAGCTCTACAAGAATTGCTGAAGATGAAGATGCCCTTGCCACTTTGCCTGAGGAAGAGGAGAGGGAACTTCGGAAGAAAGCAGCGGCAGCATCTGCGCTAACACTCGAAATGGTTGGCGACTTGCCTTTTGCGAACGTTCGCCCTCCGGAAAACGTCTTGTTTGTATGCAAACTAAATCCAGTCACGCGGGACGAAGACCTCGAGCTGATATTTTCGCGATTTGGGACCATTATGAGTTGTCAAGTCATTCGCGACAAGAGGACGGGAGATTCGTTACAATATGCATTTATAGAGTTTGACAAACGAGAGGACGCTGAACAGGTTTGGGTTTCATTTCACGAATTGATTCCGAAGTTGCATAGCCTTACAGTATTTCAGGCTTACTTCAAGATGCAGAATGTCTTGGTGGACGATCGTCGTATATGGGTTGACTTGTAAGTGTGCTTGGGGCTGTTGGCTATGTCTGCTAATCGTGTTCTGCTCAGCTCCCAGTCTGTGGCTCGTCTGAACACTACTTGGTCCAACAACCCCAAACTGGGCCCGCAACGCAGAGAAAGAGGGGGCTTCGCCGGTCGAGATGACTTGGAGGAGACGCGCAGGTATCGAGGAAGCCCGAGGGTGGCCGGACGAGGCGACTACGGAATGGTGTTTGAGGTCCCAGACGGTGTTGGATCGTCATCATCGCGCAGCCGCAGGCATCGAGACAAACCCGAGGGGCGCCGCCGATCTCGGTCGCGATCGCCGGTGCCACGTCGACTGAGCGGCGGCGATCGGTCACCCGGCCTCGGCCGCCGCTCACGTCGGCAGCCCTAATCTGCTAATCTGGCAAGACTGTCCGTCTGTTTACACCTGTTTGTAACCCAATGAACCATCTCACCCCACCCCTGTCTTGCATTCCGGGCTAGTTCTCCGTCACAAATTATGTAAGTGTCAAGTCCTCTTTCCAACCTTCACATTCGTTGTGCTGTGCTTCATCCTGACTCGCGTAGCCTATAAATCTGCAGTTCAGCATAGCAGCTGCGCTTTTCTTCTTCTACTATCCTCCCCGCCATGACGGTCTGTGACCAAGATTCATACCCAGTGGACGCCGATGTCTTTCTCGAGTCTGCAGATGCCGTCAAGTTTTGTGTTCATCGTTGCATCTTGGCTGCTGCCTCCCCTTTCTTCGAGCACATGTTCGCTCTTCCCCAGCCCCCTCCAGACGGCGAGGAACATCGTCCGATCATCCCTGTGTCAGAATATAGCTCTACGATTAGTGCTTTGCTGCAGTTCATCTATCCAGAGCCAGACCCCGTCATTAAGTCTCTGGACGAACTCGTCGATCTTCTTACGACATCCGCCAAGTATGACTTCTTGGGTCCTGTAGCTGCCCTGCGCAAAGAACTCCTCTCACCCCACTTCCTCGACGAAAACCCCATCCGTGTGTATGCCATCGCCAGTCGATTCGACTTCGAATACGAAGCACAGATTGCTTCGCGGCGCACGCTCTCTTGCAACATCCTGGACTCACCCCTGTCCGATGATCTTAAACACATCTCTGCACATTCCTATCATCGACTTCTAGTACTCCATAGGACACGTGCCGAAGCTGCGCAAGCACTTCTCAAGATACCACAGGATGTTAAATGCATACAATGTTCGGGGCCATTTTATGGCGCTTTTGTCCCTCCGAAGTGGTGGAAAGAGTTCGAGAGGCTGGCCAAGGAGGAACTTTCTATACGGCCAACGACCGATGTCATCTTCGGCATGTCGTTCCTTGCACGAGTAGCTCAAGAGTCAGGGTGTATCAGGTGCGCTGGGAGCATTCTTGACGCGCACGCGTTCTTTGCGGACTTGAAGAAGCAGATTGATAGCCTTTCTTCTACGATATGAGTTAGACATGTCCTTCTATATTCTATTCACTGTGCTTGTTGACCCGGTCGCACCTTATCATCCTTGACACGATTCCAGTATTTTGTATATTTTGCTTTCTTTCAGACTAACACTACACGATTTCATGACGAACACTATTATATACCGACCGGATATCATGTAGTACAAACGTAGTTGCATACATACCATAGCATGTCTTATTTAAAGCTAAGTATCGACAATTATAGCGATTTTGCTTATCTTATGTTGGCAAGATCCGTTCCACTGATTCTTTCCTCAGCTTGGAAGCATATCTTGGCAAGACATCCATAAACCATGACCACACCACAGCTTGCCTTGTTCAAGGTGCCAGTAATCGACAATGAACCGATGGTAAGCAAACAAGTGTCATTCTGAGTAGATCGATTACTCAGTAGACATACGACAGAGAAGTTATGCTGTGGGCTCACCAGAACGAAAAGAGCTAGAAGCAACCTTGAGGCAAATGGAACAAGACCTACCCTTTGAGGTACCCTGTATTGTCAATGGCAAAGAGGTCAGACGAACTTTATGGCACCATCATTCCACTCTGAATTTATCCCACCACCTAGATCAGAACTGGAAGACTGGCGAGGCAGATCATACCATCAGATCATGCCAAGTACCTGTGTGCCTACCATGAGGCAGACGAGGCTACTGTCGCGAGTGCGATCGACGGAGCTCTCGTCGCAAAGGCGGGTTGGGAAGCGTTGCCCTGGAATGATAGGGCCGCCATTTTCCTTCGCGCTGCAGAACTTGTCAGTGGAAAGTACCGTTACAAGCTGATGGCAGCCACCATGCTCGGACAAGGCAAGAACACTTGGCAAGCTGAGATTGATGCGGCTGCCGAGGTGTGTCACTTTCTCGCCACCCATCATGACGCCTGTATGACTGATTTGTACCACAGCTAACTGATTTCTTCCGTTTTGGTGTGAAATACGTGGAAGAGCTTTATTCCCAACAACCTCCTAAAAACGCTAGCGGATCTTGGAAGTGAGTCAGTCTAGTATTTATTACCCGGTTCTCGTTTGATGCGCCCGTAGTCGTGTGGAATATCGAGCGCTTGAAGGTTTTGTGCTGGCTGTCTCTCCATTTAACTTTACCGCTATCGGCGGTAACCTTCCGGGAGGTGTGCATTTATCCAGTTTCTAAGCTAGTCCTGGTTTGAAATTGTTCTCACTTAGTGCCGGCATTGGTTGGGAATGTCGTGGTCTGGAAACCTTCGCCTGCAGCCACTTATTCAAATTACATCGTCTACCAAATTCTCGCTGAGGCTGGTGTTCCTCCTGGTGTCATTCAATTTGTGCCCGGCCCGCCGTCCGAGGTCGTGGCGCAAGCTATTGGACATCCCAGTTTTGCGGCGCTGCATTTCACTGGGAGTACTTTTGTATTCAAGAAGCTCTGGAAGGATATTGCCGCGAATCTCGATGAATACAGAGGTTACCCTAGGATTGTCGGCGAAACCGGGGGAAAGAACTTCCATATAATTCACAAGTCAGCAGAGATCCGCAATGCGGTGTTGCAGAGTGTCAGAGCAGGGTTCGAATACCAAGGTAAACCCACGTTCAGATGTCAACTTCAAGCTGAACCCCTTATGGCGCTATAGGACAAAAGTGTTCTGCACTCTCCAGGTTGTATATTTCCTCTTCGATCTGGAATAGTGGATTCAAAGATCAGTTCTTGGCTGAGATCGCGAAGATCAAAGTTGGAACTGTCCGAGACTTTTCCCATTTCATGGGTCCCGTCATGTACTGTTTCATCTCTATTATGTGTGGTCTACTTTGACAAGTGACTTGTTCCAGTGGCCGACCAGCCTACGATAGGATCCTGAGCTACATCGAGAAGGCAAAGGCTGCTGGTGGCGAAATTCTCACTGGGGGGAATGGTATGTTGGTGCATGCGCATTCTGTTAAGCGCTCACCATTGTTGTGCCCCAGGGGACGATTCCAAGGGCTTTTTCATCCAGCCAACCGCCATTTTGACAAAGGATCCTCAGTCAGTAACTATGACCGAGGAGATCTTTGGTCCAGTTATTACGGTAATTGCCTGATTCCAAGTTAAGTTAGGTTTAACAGTGGAGCTCACTAGAAGGATGCTGTCATATAGGTCTACGTATATGACGATGCGGACTTCGAGAAGACCCTGGAATTGATTGACAATACTTCTGCCTATGCGCTGACTGGTTCTATGTAGGTCAAAGTACCCTGATGATTCAGAGAACCACATGCTGAACCTTGGCTTTAGCTTCGCCGCTGACCGAAAGGCGCTCCTCACTGCTACGAACAAGCTACGTAATGCGGCTGGTAATGTCTATTACAACGAGAAGTGCACAGGTGCTGTCGTTGGACAACAGCCCTTCGGCGGAGGACGCGCGAGCGGAACCAACGATAAGGCGGGAAGCATCAATATTTTCTATCGCTTCGTGTCTGCCAGAAGCATAAAGGAGAACTTCGTGGGGCTGGAGGATTTACAGTATCCATCCAACATTATTTGAAAGGCAAAGTCAGCTCGAAGGTGTATGGCATTTACGTCGATCGACCTGTATTACTAGTACCTCAGACATTTGGGTGTGGGTAACTCGGTAACGGGCCACTGGGCGTATGGCCACGACAGATTTCTATGATCCACGGTCTCTAACTCTACCAACTGTCGAAAAACCCTGGTATGATATGTAAATCACTTGCGCTGGGTCTCGTTCGGTCAACGGCGGCGAGTCCACTCTTACGTCTTCCTTGGCATCTTCCCTCTCGTTCCATCCACCATTGCAGTGCCGCTCTGGGGTCTCAAAACCAGAGCGCTAATGAAAAACTTTTCGCAGGTGCTGTTCAAGAAGAGACGAGCGAAGGCAGTACCAGCAAACTAACACGACTGGGGAACCAACATCCGAACTGGACAGGGGAAGAATCAGTGCAAGATGCGGTCCTGCGGATGCTGGTCGACAAGTACAAACCCCTTCGGTCTGGGCCCATCCGAACCGCAGATGAAAAGCTGAGGGATTCACCGCCGCAGGTTCGGCAGTCCACTGTCCCTGCCGTGCAGCCTGACGTGGCTGCTCCCCCGTCCACATGGCAAGAGACGGCGGGCAGATCGTTACTTCCCAGCATCGAGGGTCATAGACCATGGCATACAACTTTTAAAGCACCCTCACATGCGACTGCGTCAATAAAGTTGGGCAACTTTACTACATCCCCTGTCCGCTCATTCGCTGGATCTGACGACAGCCAAGAAAGTACGATACGGACTGAGAGGGAACTGGCGAAACGCAAGCAACAAGCTCGCCGGTTGTCGCACGCACGCGAGTCCAGCCTGGATTACCGGCTTGGCCTGAGAGGCGGAGGTACCAGAAACGGGCTTCCTTCCTCTCAAACGAACCCTGTCAGCCTGAAAGGATGGCAGAGCCTGATAGAAGATCGCATAGAGGTATGAAAGCTTTCTCCTGTGTATCGAAACATTGATTCACTTCGTAATCCATATAGAAAGCACGGCTTGCTGGTCAATTCGACAAGGTGAAAGGCAAAGGGAAGCCGATTACGCGGCTGATCGAAGAGCGCAATCCGTTCATTGGCAGGGAGGAGTTTCTGATGAACCGAATAGTGCAACGCAATGGTGCTGCACCCCCATGGGTTGAAATTCAAATGGGTCAGTCAGACACATACTCTACTGAGTCGCTTGCAGGTTGATTGCTACGCCGTAGAGTTGGAAGCTGCAGCGAGCGCCTTTCGAGAAACCTTGAAACAGTCATGGACCAGATCCGCGATTCGGTCGTTGACCACAATCCAGTCCACTCCTTCCTTGCCGTCGATAGCACGGAGTACTGTTACATCCCTCCGTGATCGGGAATGGGAGGAGCGAGAGCGGTCTTACCACGACACGGCCATCGCTGAACTAAACTCGCTCGTCCGTAAATACAATGCAATGGCACCGTACGCGGTCCGTCGGCCATATTATGCCCGGAACACGGAGCTCGACAGGGCCTACCAGGACAGTGCGGAAGAAATCCTTCGTGGTATACATGAAAGAAGTCGGGGCCCCCCTCGTCCCGAGGAGAAATGTTCCTGCGTAGATGATGTTCCGCCCCGACGCCTTCTCAGTTTTTGGAGTCTTATTCTGCAGTGGCTGCGAGCATTGAGGCGGCGGTTCACCAAGGCTGGTTGACAATCTACTACACTATACAGCACTCACGTATGACAGATCCTAGTCCTAATCCAAGCATGTAACTTCATTTTACTGTGATCAACCGTTGAGTTGTCTCATGTCTTGCTACAGGCCCCGTGAGGCATGGCAACGTGTTGCAGAAACGTAATCAGGACCCGCTTCGCTTGCGAGCATTAATACAAGTCACCCAGCGAGAATGCAAATAACTCAAGTGTTTGCCAAACAACTTCAGCGCTTAGCAGAACAATGGGATGCAACGAGGAGATTCCAAATTTACGTATGGCTGGACGTTCTATGGCGGAATACAACAATGGCGGACCTGTTTTACCGGTAAACGATTTCCACGGCAATATCTGCCTCGTGCCCTGCCTCGCCTTTTGAGGACGATTGTGGGAATCTAATCTATAAAAACCCAACCACCCTACTTTTTCCCCCATTATTTCCGCCTTTTTATCCCCTGCACCTCTTTCCTCCGCTTGTCTTCGTCCAAATGGCTACCTACGAGAGAATCGAGGAGTACAAATCCGTCCCTTATGCTGGTGAAATTACTGTTCGTGCTGCTATTCTTCCCGTTTGTTAGGGTGCTTAAGGTCACAACTTACTTTAGCCCGGTGAAATTGTTGCCGTCAACCACGACCGTTATGGTCGCAGGGAAGGTCTTGTTGTCGGCTCTTTCACTGACAGCATTGTAAGTCAAGATTTCCTCTTCGCAGTTGGGTCGACTCAACATCGGTGTTTAGGGCCGTCAAATTCTCGAGGTCCAACTTGAGGCGAATGAAATTTATCAGGCATGGTAAGTTGTATACGCACTCGCTCGGTATGGTTCGCTCATTTTCCGATTCTTTTTAGGTCCCCCACCGTCACTCGTGTGAGACGCACAGTATCCTATTCCAGGCCCGCTCCTGTTGTTAAACAGCGCACTGTTGAGCGCCGAATTTACTGGTAGTCGCTTTAGCGATCCTTCTTGACTGTGCCTGTGACACTTCTCGGACTGTCCAATGCTTTTGTATTGTTATGTATACTGGTGCTCCTCCATGTGGAGCGCGCTGTTCACGGTCACGATCCTCGAAGCTCCGTCAGGGAGTGGAACGTTTTCGCTCATAGCGTGGACTGCTGTGCAGTGACTTTTCTTACCCGTGAGTTGAAAGGTGGTTAGATGTGTTGATACGGGACCAGTTGTTTGTGGTAGTAGTTTTTTTTTGGCTTCCTCCTGGCCAGAGGAAGAAGCGCAATCTACCTTTTTCACTTATCGAAGCTGCCTTTTTTTTGTAAGACGATGGATTATGGAAAAACATTTGCAAGCAATATGCAATATGGGAATGATGTTAAAGTTACAGGGTGCACAATAACAAAAAAAGTGTAATAGTAAGCATGATATAATTCGATTTATGCTCGAAAGTCTACTATGGAAGATTGCAGAGACTGGGCGTGTTTGTGACGGAGAGTGGGACTAGGGGACTGTGGCAAGGAAGCTGGATGGCTACGGAGATCAGGTGCTGACACCGATAGACTCGACGGATTTAGTGGCTCCGTCGAGGCGCTGGCTCCGTGAATCCGCAGATTCCTTGGTTTCAGAGTAACCGACGAATGACTGGCATTTCCATTCGATAGAACGTCCTTCCTGGAACCTCGTTCTGATGGTGCGAGTGATGCACTCCTCCCTCTCCCCGCGGCTACGCTCCGCACAATTCGAGCACCATGCATTGACCTCTCCATCTCACCTCTCGAGGCTAGCGAGACTGTAGACCCATTGACACCGTCAGCTGAGTGGCTCGGCTTAAGGGTCTCCTCTGAGCTTCGTGGTGAGTCGTGTAGTGGATAAATGCCAAGGTGTGACTGTACCACACGTTCGTAATAGAGCATGAACGCTCCCGAACCTTCTTGTAGTACAGTTTCGATGCCGCACTCTTTGACGGAGTCGTCGCTGATGCGTAGCCATCCACGGCCAGGCCGGTACATTGAGTCGACTGAGTTGTCGTCATCTCTGATGCTCCCATACCGCAAACACTTTTCGCATTCGCATCCCAAAGGGTGAACTAACCGTGGCGGAGCAAAGCGGGCCGAGGCACAGGATGGAGGACGAGGCTTTCGTCGGAAACAGACGTAGTGCCCAAAGGAGTGTTGACCATAATGACAGACGACGGCGGTTAGTCGATAAATAGTTCTGGGTGTTGAGTATACGGCCTGGGTGGGTGTGGTAGAGCGGGGCAAGGTAGGTGGTGAAGCAGAGATTGGAACTGAGGGGACGGTAGAAAGGCTGCCAGAGGTGGTGAACGGAGTAAGGTCTAAGATTTCGGGGAAGATAATGCGTATGGGGTTCTTCATCGCAAACTGGCCATAGCTTAGCGAACGGTTGAGGTGGAGCACAAGCACAAGTGGAGGCTTGGTTGTTGTGAGACCACACAATATATCAGATCGGAGGACAAACACACCCTTGCAATCATTGCCTGCTTCGTGGAGGCTCTGCTCAGCACTTTGTCCAGTTTCACTCCCTTCACGTCCTCTTCCAGCCGACCATGATCTAATGATGCTCTCAGTTTTACCTCCAGTTTCCTTGCATCCTTGGCTTTGCGCCTTTTTGAAATTGTGGCTTGTGGATCTGAACTGACAAGTCTTTCTAGACGTTCCGCCTCCAGTACAAGCCGTTCATGGGTTGCAATCACCGAACATTTGCGACAAATGCAATCGTTCAGCATTTCAAGCTTGGTGTATTCGGCAAGACAATCTTCGAGTCGGCAGTTTGGCTAGCTTCCGATGAGCGCAATATAAGTTTCCCGGGAAAATAACTCACAACAAATCTTGGGACCGCTAGCTGCCAGCTATCAAAGGCGAAGTGCATGACAGCTTCGGTATAACCACATTCAATGCAACTTCTCCTGTTAGCCGTCAACCCATCGAATACGGACATTCCTATATCCTTGCCACCTTCGCCATCAAGCTGCGATAATCCTCCCAGGCCACGATCTCGTTGACGTTCCCTGTTGATGTCAGCGATTTCCTTCTTGATGCACTCGGAAACAAGCTGAAACAACTCTTGGGCATCCTGGTGTTCCCGGGAAGAGAATAGGGAGTTATGCTTTCCAGGAGAATGATTCACCAGAGCCTCAATGATTTCGAGTGGTCGGATTGAATAATACGAACTCCGAGGTGCATTCAACTCTGACAGCGAGATCATGCTTTCAGCGAGGGTGCATCTTTCCAAAAGAAAAATAAGCCTCGCGAACCTTGTAGCAACACGAGAAGGGAGTCAATAACCGGTGACGCAACATCAAGCTGTACGGCCCTGTCATGAGCGGCGGCTAAGTAAGGTTGTAAGTAGGATAAAGAGGCCATTGCCTGGGACTGATGGTAAGAGATGGGGTGCACGGAGAACGCTGGTAATAGATTTGACCTGGATTGTGGAGTTCATAAAGCAGTATGTGCCTGAGATATTGACAAGGCCGGGATAATAGCCTTCGGACAATTCTTGTCTGGTGTCTGTCCCAAAAGTTTAGCAACCATTGTTTGAAGGGAGAAGTCTCGGCGCACCTGGTTTACCATATCCGTTCAACTCCAGTTGCTCACCGCGAGTACGAATGTGCTTCTTCCTTAACTTTTTCGTCTCATGCGATGATGTGGCACTTGACTGGTTACTTCCCCAATTCCAAGGAAAGAGCGAACCGAGGTTTTCGAGGACCATGAGAGTCCCGGACGAAAATCCTTTGACGTCGGGTCGGGTACAGACAAGTGTAATAAGAGGAAGAAGGAAGAGTACAACAATAGTTGGTGCAATTTGCGCGAGAACCGGATGTTGGAGAAGGTTTGAAAACCAAACTATTAACTCTTCCGGGGTGTTCATGGAGGTACTTTCACGCTGTCAACGACATGAACACCGTCGGCGGTGACCGGTCGAGCTTCAAGTTGTAGTACTAGTTGCAGCGAACTCGCTCAATATGCGCTGCACAGCGTCATATATTTGACATCATATATCTCAATAGTCCCCTTTCCTTTCATGGCTACCTAGCGCAATGGTAGCGCGTTTGGCTTCGATTGCCCAACGGTACCAAAAGGTTGCAGGTTCGAGTCCTGCGGTGGTCATACTTTTTGCTTTTATTTATTTTTTATGTTCTTATCATATCATGTGACTTGACGGCACTACGCGAACCAAGGCGCGTCATTCATGCCACCTCCGTCACCTCAAACACGAATTCCGATCTAGAAACACGCCAGTCCTCAATTAGAGCCGCCATGCTCCTCTCTCAACATTCTTCCAACCCTCTGGAGGTTGGCTCTTCAGATCCACGGAACAGGGCATACCACAGAGAGTATCTGTCTGCCCAGAAAGTAAATGGCGCTCAAAATCTCACCTCTGAGGATAGCGGTAGCAGTTTTGGTCGTCAGGAGGTGATCGAATATCACAATCACCTCGCTCAGCTCTACAATCGACCGCTGTCCAGCACCAAGCCAAGGTCGAACGCGGACGAGCTACCTATTATGGTTGATCTCGACGAAAGCAACGATGAACCAAATTCCATGGATTGTCCACAGGATATGTGCGACCTCGAAGGTTACGAAGATGAAGACGACGACGACGACGACGCAGATGCACCAGGGGAGACGGACGAGGAGATGACAATACACCTCAAGTCTGCAGAGGAGCGCGAAGAAATTCAACTAGAGATCGCCAGCTTACTGGCAGCAGTACCCCAGCTATCAGACGACTACAAAATATTGGACCGCTTAGGCACGGGGACTTTCTCGTCCGTGTACAAGGCCATCGACCTGTGGTACCATACCAAGTGGGATAATACGCCGTGGCATGGTCATCATCCTCCTTCATCATCAGCACACTATCAAACTGTGCCATACACCAAGGGGAGTAAAGTCTTCGTTGCCATCAAACGTATCTACGTGACAAGCAATCCTGAACGTATACGGAATGAAATATCCGTCATGGAGGATTGTCGAGGAACTCGACACACATGCCAGTTAATCACCGCCTTCCGCAATAAGGATCAAGTGGTCGTTATAATGCCTTACAACCGCAATCAAGATTTTCGCGTATGTGTCCGCACCACTCTCCTTATCCCATCACCTACAACCTTTCATAGGATTTTTATATGAACCTTTCAATGGCAGGGATAAAAGCGTACCTTCGGTGTATGTTTCGGGCGCTGCGCGATGTTCATTCTCGAGGCGTCATTCATCGCGATGTTAAGCCTGCCAACTTTCTTTTTGACCCTCAAACTGGCATCGGTACCTTATGTGACTTTGGATTAGCTAGTGTATGTATCGCGCAATCTCTTTTATTGATTTTTGCTCATCCTTAGGCAACAGCGAATGGACTCGTCTACGCCAGCTCATGGAGCATGCCTCCATACCCCGCCTTCGCGTGAATTCCCACATGGCAAGATTAAATCACGAGAGGAGTATGACGTGGAACATCTCAAAAAGATGCAAAAGGAGGCTCGAGTTAAAGGTTCGTGGACAAGCGATAGAGTCGGATACCCAGAGAAAGACACTCGGTCAGTCCTAAACGTTGTAAACACATAGTCTAGCCGATCTCATTCATCTGCAGGCCCCATTCAAAGGCTAATCGAGCAGGCACGCGAGGATTTCGAGCCCCAGAAGTCCTCTTAAAATGCGGATCGCAAACAGGAGGTAAGGTTCACTTTGAAGACGAACCTGCTATCTGACCCTATGCGAAAGCGATTGATGTCTGGGCAGCCGGGACCATCTTACTTTTCTTTTTGACGAGAAAATTTCCTCTGTTTCAATCGAATGATGACATCGAGGCTCTAATGGAGATCGCCACGGTAATTGGTAGGCAGAAGATGGAGAAGACTGCAATCCTGCACAGTTCGTGCTTTTTAATGCTGTGCGTTCTTTCATGATGCTATTTTTTAGGTCGCACGTTCGCAACAAATGTGCCATCCTTGACCCTCGAGGGCATCAGCTGGCGAGATTTTGTTGAGAAACAAAACCCCGGATTGATGCAGGTATCACGTCCTGATCCTCGGTATTATCCGTATAATTTGCACGAAGCACATGCAACACCTGGTCTCCCACTTTCGACGTCGTCAGCACACTCGATCGACTCCAAGTATGATGGGGACCACTCGTCCTCACGTTCTTCCACACCTACGATCTCGCCATACCCTACGGAAGAATCGCACAGAACTGACGTAGAAAACGCGTTTTCGCTCGTCAAACAATTAATGGAACCAGAGTCCCATCGGCGAATAACCCCACGAGCCGCGTTATATCATCCATTCCTCACAGACCCTCTGGAAACTGAGGACGATGAACTCTTTCCGCATCCTCCCGGAGAAGGGATATGTCAGAAATACCACTTTAAAGACACGGTCACGGAGGAACACTGTGTGCTGCTCGACACGGAGGGACAAGAAAAGGTCCGGAGGCTGGTAGCTGGAGAGGGCATAGCTATCGGGAGTGCACCTTGCGAGTTTCATAGAAGAGAGCTGGAGTCGGAAGAGTAACACAGGCGACAAATGCGACGTTTTTCGTGTTACATTTGGAGCTGGTTCACTGTATGCGCGTTTGGCCGTCGCGAAGTACAAAAAGATGACCACCGCAGGACTCGAACCTGCAACCTTTTGGTACCGTTGGGCAATCGAAGCCAAACGCGCTACCATTGCGCTAGGTAGCCTTGCTGTAGGGGGGTCGCGTGCAATCCGAATGGGCCACCAGTAGGCAAATTTGGCCGTCGCAGGATCCCGAAAGTGTTCGTTATCCTGTCTCCGAGACTTGGACTTCATGGCGCTTAACTGGGTGACCGTCGTCGACACCAGACCCCTCCTTCTCCATGCGGAGTGCATCATCGAGTCGGTAGATGACGCCAAATGTACCCTAACAATCCCAGCGGCTCCACAGTCATCCTCTAGGACGAGTAGCGGGCTGAAGAAGCTCGAGGCGGTCGGCACAGTGACTCTCACAGATCAACGGGTATGTCCTAGCACAGACACACCTTTCCGACCGCCTTCACCGGAGAACAGCTGATCTGGATCAATCCCGATGCCAAATCGTCCTTCAAATCGTTGACGATACCCCTGCCTTCGATTCTCTCCTCCAAGTTCGAGCAGCCCATGTTCGGGGCGAACTACCTCGTGATCGGCGTGAAACCCACACCTGAGGGTGGTCTGACGGACGGGACCACGCTCGAAATGTGGTTCTTGAACGCGGCGATGTTCAGGTTTGTTAGCATCTTGGAGAAGACGCGCGAGAGAGCGATATTTATGAAAAGGCAGTCGGTGGAGGAAGACGATAATCTGCGTTCGTGATCTTTCACGTTTGATCGTTGTTCCCCCGTGTTCATGGATGATAACTTTACAGCCGAGTATACATCGCCTAGCACATCCTCAGCGATTGGATCCGCACCCTATGCGGATCTTCCTCCCCGCTATGATGGCTGAGGCCTGAGGAGCCTTTCCCCGTGATTAGATGTTTGTCGAAGGCCGATAGTTCGTTATCATCTTTGACGACGAAATCCTGTTTGTTTGACCACTCTGTTACCGGAAGTAATTCCTGATTCGGATGTACAGTTGATGTTGGTGGATGTACTATTTACTGAAATCATGGTTCATGGAAAGAGAAAAAGCGGCAGATATCTGTCCCTTTCAGATTTCGATTTTTCACATCTTGTTCACAATAAATTTTTAATGGAGGGACTCGTGTCTAGATTGCACACAGGAAATATTCCGCAGCGTTTGCTTCAGGCTACTGAGCATCAATATCCGCCACTTTTTCGGGCAGCTAGTAGTATGTCAATCATTATTGTATGTATCTGATCAATAATGATACATGTAAACGAGTGAGTAGCAATCAAAGAGCTTGAACACTGATATAATACAATCCATGCAAAGGAAAAAAAAAATGCATTTAAACAATGAAGGTTAGATCACCAGCTAGATATCCCTTCCTTGGCCCTCCCGGCCAAACAAACGAGGCACGCCAGCGTCCTCCCTTAGGCTACCATAAAAGCTATGAGCGTGTGTAGAATCGAGATTGGTTCCAGCCGCTGCCCAGGATGTCAAACTCGGGATTAAAGAGCTGAATGTCGGAGGGGAAACTCGAGGTGGCTGAGAATGCGAGACATTCAACTTGTCACCACAAACAGGCTGATGAAAATCAGTGGATCTGGAAGCGCAATCAGGCGTTGAAGCCTGTAATGCCGCAGAATTATGGGGGGCTCCTGCGATCGTGTGCGACGCGACTTGCTTGAAGTTTTGCACTGTTCGACTTAGTGTTTGTAAGACCGAGGTACGCTCGAACCGACCCCCGGTTGGTTCAACACAACGCGAACTATCATTCCTATCCACGCCTTGGTATATGAACGTAGAGTGGATGGAAGTATCTGAGACGCCACGCCGGAGGCGTGTACGTTCCCGTAGCGGGCCAGGATTATCGTCCACCTCTGAATCTTCGATGCTCTGGGTGGAAACAGAGGGTGCATCAAGGACTGCATCCACGTCTCGCGACAGCTGGGTTGAAGGTCCTCGTTTCCTGACCGCAGATCTGCCCATGGTGGCTACGCCAATTTCTGCAGGTCTCGATGTGAGGAATGTAGATTGGACACGACGCGGCACGCGAGGCAGGACAACCCAGGGGTCTGACGTGTCATCTGGGTGTGGTGCGCCCGCGAAGATATCCATGATGCTACGCGTGTTGGCTTGTGTCGACGCAGATGGATTAGGGAGAGTGTGTAGGCTAGGAAGGCGACCACGGGCGTCTTCGTTGTCTGGGTGTGCCGAAAATATGCTGGTCACCGATTTGCCGGCACCAGTCCCAGAAAATTCAACGTTGACCGTAGTAGCAGAGGCCGCGAGCGCGGGGCCTAACTTTGGTACCGCACGTGAGACGCGAATGTTTCCGAGACCTGTGCTAGTTGGCCGCGGGGTTATACGCGTAGTAGAGAGTGAGAGATTCCCATCGTACGAGGAAGCACTGAAGATCTTCGAGAATGGAGCCATCCAACTTGCTCCCAAACCGACACCAGCTATCTTTCTGTCCTTTTCCATGGCCTCCGCCTTCGCCGGATCAAGGGCTATCTCGCTGACTCTAATTGCAACCGTTGGCTCCAGTATGACATCGTTCAAAGTGGCACGCATTTGACCCATCTCCTCGAGAACTTCCTTGAATAGCTTGAATAGCCCCCGAAGATCCTTTCGTGTGCATAATGTGGTTATCTTATCGTCTTCGAGCCACCCACGATACTGCGTCCGTAGGTGAGAGATGTCCGATAGAATATTGCCAATGGTTGTTCGCGAAAGATGTTTGATATCTGCACCACGCAGATGCTGGCGTTTAAGGCGGTTCGTGAGCGTAAGGGCGTCGGCCTGAATCATACGATGAAGGAGGGAGTGCAAGCGTTCCAAAAGGCTTGACAAGGGTGAACCAACACCATCAAGTAGTGACGAGGACTCCGAATGCCCATCGTGAGGAGATGAAGCTGAATGTTCCATGAGTGACGCATGGCTGATACCATGCAACCCAAGCCATCTGTCGGTCTGTACGGCTTTTGTTGCTTGATTCGGGCGCAGCAAGCCCTGATCATATTCTGGTTCATTATCCGTGTCGAAACTGAGATGGGACAAAGGGTATTGGGGTCGAGGACGAGCGAGACCGTTACACTTGTTTGCCGAAGCCAACAAGGAGTCGGCTGGAGAGAGTGGTCTGCGACCAGTTTCGGGAGTCAGTGGTTCCTAGTAGCAGATGTTAGCAAGAGTGATATGTCAGAGAATTACTTACATATGCACAGTGGGATCGTGAATCAACGCTGCGTGGACGTCTTGAGGAGCCAATAAACTTGACTCCCATCAGGTGACATATTAAACCAGAACCAGAGCTCCTACCGAGTCCTTAGCGAGGGAAGATGGTCCACTCGACGCACGGGAGTGTTTCGATGGAGTCTCAACTGGTCGATCGGTCAACCCCTGCCACTTGCAAGATACGCGAAAGCACTTTACCTCGTATAGGTGGTGCAATGCTTTGCTCTCCCACCTCTCGCTGCAACGCCTGGAGATCCTCACGGGACTCTGTCAACAATTTGTGCAACTCTTGATTGTCCGCTTTCAGCATCTCATTGTCTACCACTAAAGACTCTACGACTTTGATGACTTCCGGATCTTCTTCCGCCGCAGACCTGGGGGCATGCTGAAAACACGGAAATGAGTGACACGATGTAAAGTAAACCTCGAGAAGACCGACGGTAATTTGAAGTACCTCCAGCCTAGAACGTACGTCCTGCAGGAGTGACTCCGAAGACTCGAAACGTTGCACACGCCTGATCTCAAGGTCGTCTTGCAGGCGACGGACTTCAGCCTGTAATTTGTCTAGATGGGGGATGTGAAGGGGTGTTCCTCTCAGCCTTACTGGAGGTGCGTCACCTGTGCGATCCTTGAGCGCAGCCAAACGGGCCTCTGCGAGCTTCGCCCGCTGGGTTTGGCTGTTACATTCTTGTCGAATGTCGTCATTCTCCTGGAGGACGGCAGAGAGCTTGGCGTCCAACCCAACGGTACGCGCGTGATGGGCACTCAATCTCGACACTGTACTGCGCGCCTCTTCCAATTCGTGCAACAAGGTCTTATTCGATAACTCGATCACCTCGCTGTTCACAAGTGCTTGCGTGAGCCGCTATGTGAAGTGTCTGTTAGGGCGGTTGCACACGGATCCAAAGCAGACATAAAAGGTCAACCTTGTCGAACAGTGCATTCACTTTCAACAGTTCGGCCACTCTTGCATCTCCTTCGGCCTGGTCTGTCTCGGCCTCCGTGGATATGCTGTCTTTCCGCAGTACGGAACTATCCTGCTGTGCTGGGGTGAGAACGAAGCGTCATGGAGCGTGTATGTGAGACAGACACAAACCTCGTGTCTGCGTACATACACCTCATGGCGCTGGAGCAATGCAGACCCAACCTCTGCGGTAGGGGTTGGCACACCAATGGTGGGTGCTCCGGGGAGACTCACCTGCACTCAGAACGAGCCTGCTCTCGAGCTTGGACTTGAGAGCTTGCCATGCCTTCGTAGCATCGCAATGTCCACTTTCGCAACAACAGGATATCTGGGTCTGAAGCTCAGGGGAAGGGACTCTGGAGAAGTTGGTGAGGGCAAGGGTGAGGTCGTCGATAGTGGAAGTTGCATGATCGAGGCTGTTAGCCAAAGGAGAGTCTGGGGTAGTTGGGCGGCGGTGGGTGAGTGAGGAGTCCAGGTTGGGTTGCATGTCAACTTGAGCCAGCGCTGGGACGAAGTCAACTTGTTGAAGAGGATCCGTGAGAAATTACCAGAAACTAATTATGATACAACTTTGTATGCAATCGATATTACAAACTGTTATGCCCCCTCATTCCAATCCGACAATCTTGAGTACCAGCTCCGAAATCCACGCAGCAATCCTACTCCATTGGCTTCTGTTGGGGGCTAGAAATTGGAAGCTAGTTGCAAGTCCTTCCATGCTCAGCTCCTCCAGCCGCTTCTTCAATCCGTTCCCTTCGTCGACGGTGCTCAGAGTGGACGCCGATCCCCCTTCCACCGTCAGAGTATGCATAGGATCCTGAGAAAGGCGGAAGATGTTCGACACAGCCCTAATGATCGACGCGTTGCCTGACACGGCAAACGTCTCCTTGATCTTATCCTGTAATGCATCATAGCTGGGGTAGGCATTCGTGAGTCAAACAGCGTTAAAGCCAAACAAAAGAAAGTCCGCACATCATAGACAATAGATCCGGGTAAGCAATGCTGACGTCCAAAAGCAAGTTATACAGCATCTCAGTTTCCGCATCGTCTCCTTGTGCAGTAGTGAGCATTGTGGTGGCAAAGGAAACGACAAGCAATGCTGCTGTGTTGTCCGTGATCGGGAGCATGTCAACCTCAATGCGCGGGACGAAATCACTGTTGTGCGATGGCCTTGTGTAAGGGGTGAACTCTTCTGCACGGCAGTCTTGTAAAAGTTTGATGTATGACTCGCGTGTCGTGGAGAATGGAACTAAAGCGACAAAGTAGCCCAGTGCATCGGGCGACAATGTGTAGGATGTGCCTTTCGGAGGTTTTTCGCCGCAACGTACGGCCACAGAGAGCAAGCTTCTAAGGACAGTCTCCGCAGACGATCTGAGGTGACTATGACGAACGCCCTTGAAGATGATAGAAGCCAAGGAGAAAGAGAAACTTGACTCAAAGGATAGGCATAGGAGGCGGTCCAATTGGCACACCGTATCCTCGAGCTGGGTTCGGCCGTCCAAAAGGACATTCGGAATTGTGTTTTCATCAAAGGCACCGTGCAGCTCAAGCGTTTCGGTCGTTGCACGCAAGAGGTCTGCGGCCTCGGCGTAAATGGAAGTATAGCTGGACTGAAGCAGGGCAACCGCAAGCCAAAATACCTGGCAGAGGTATCGTGATCCCTCCGGCAAGGAGGGAACCACCTTGCAGATGCATCGAAGCATGCAAACCACTGCTATCGTATCTGTCTCGGTGGACTGACCCAGGGCGGTTTTAAAAGCGACAAGCATTTGATAGACGAGGTCGTCGTCCACTTCCGAGGTTGCCAGTGTGCCAAGCACAAGGAACGCCCTCGCTTGTATCGCTGTAGGGAGTTGAAAAGCTGTCGATGTAGCCAAGCTCATCCACCTTGCTCGCCAAACATTCAAGACCCCTGAGATACCGGTGAATATAATAAAAACAAGCATACCCGGAGTACTTGCCTTTGGAACCTGCTGTGACTTCAACAACCCTCACGAGCAATCGTATCAAAGCTTCTTGGGAGTCAATCATCGCCTTGTCGTTCGGTGGGTCGTAGTTGCAGTATTCGCTTGTACTTGACTGCCGGGCGAGACCAAACAACTGGAGAGTCTCGATGGTAATGAGCTCGTCCATTAGTGCACGTAAATCAGGCCCGCTTGCATCTTCCGCTCTAGTAAGGAATAGTGACTGCAGGAAGTTCATGATAGTCCCATAAACAGACTTCCGAACGAGTGTTTGTCCAGTCCCAGCTACGAGGGTAACGACATGGCAAATGTCGGGAACGTACAGCTGGTCGAAAATCGCCTGCTTCGAATGATTACTGGATATGAGAGCAAACCGGGTCAATGTAGCGATCTCATTCCAGTGGACGTTCTCGGGTAATGTCCTCGACGGTTTCAAAGATGTTTTCCCAAGTACTTTTCGTAGCTTGGAAAATATCTTTCCTCGGACATTAATGGAGGCGAGCGCGGCTGCAGTCCTGGCAATCGTTTCAGACCGGCGTGAACCGATGCCACCGTCTGCTGCGGCGCGGATCAACTCGTCAAGAACCACATTCACGATCGTCGCATCCAGCTTCCCAATTTCGACCCATATATGCTTGTGAGTCAGGGATGAAATCTAGTCGAGTGTTCCAAGATCGTCAAGGAGAACGAGGAGAACGACGTAAGGGCAAGCACACACCTCCAAGTCTGCAATCGTCAGATCTATCAACGTGCGAATGCAATCTCGCAATCGTGCTCCCGAGTGCTCGTATAAGGGGTTCGAAGGGTTGCAAAAGTGTGCGAGATTTTTGACCCAGGGACTCATATACTGGAGACAGTTGATGCGCTGTGCAATCCCAGCCTTATCCATCCCAGTAGAAATTACAGTCAAGAAATCAAGCGTGAGCTGGGGAGCAAAGCCTGCGAGCCGGTCGCTTAGACTGGTGACAAAAGTAGACAGATCGCCAGGAATAATCCCGGCTGACGAGGTGTCAAAATCAAAACAAGACACTGAGACTGCAGCTTGAGCTCACCTTTAGACGCAATGATCGGGTTCTTGTCATAGTCAAGATACGAGCAGATCGCGCCCATGAGGTCATACGCGGCACCGCGGAGCTCTTCAATGTCTGAGTTGATATTAATCATACCCACGTGCAGAAGCGTCGCAGAGATATTAGAAAATCTCGGGAACCTCTCGACACGCAGGACTTGGCTATCACGGAGTTGGCTCTTCGCAGCCCTAACGGCCTACGAGAGAATAGTGAGCCGTAGAAAGACGTCATGCCGTTCAAAGTACACACCTTGACGATGTTGTCGCGATGTGGTGAAGAGAAGTAAGACGTTACTCCCTGTCTGCTTAGCCTTATGATAAATTCATGTGGATCGAGACCAGTCGAGACATTGTATGCGTCGCTAACGTCGGCCAGAGATATAATCTCGGTTGATTTGCATGAAAGAGTGGGAGAAATGACTGCCGCTCGAATCTGTTCCGAGTGTCATGTTTATAGAAGTATCCAAGCCAAAGCTACTCACCGAAGTTATACGGATGTGAGTGAGCGCAACCTGCATGTTGACTGGCATACGTATATCATGGGCCTGTCTCATTGTCACCTCCGCGAAGCCCGTATTATTTTCATGTTCCAGAGACGCTATGTTCCGTGTTACATCAACACTCGTAGAGAAGTCTCGGCACATACTAGGATGCTCGAGAGCAGGGAGGCATGATTGAGGGACATGTTGCAAAAGCTCGGTTACTGAAGAACATGCTTTGATGCCATGTGAAAGGATGGTGCCTGTCAATGAGTTCAACAAATGTTATGATTTGTGAGCGAGATGGAAGAACAGTACAAACCTGCAGATATGTTGTACATGCGCCTCAAGTAGCGTTGGGTTAACGAGTTGGCGTTCAAAAAGTAACCATTTATGAACCGCTGGCGCACGTCCAGAGGTATGAGCTGGGAGCATGTCTTGAGCCACTGGACGGGAATTTCAGACGTAGATGTGAACGAAGTGCAGTCCAGGATAATTTCGTAATGTCTTTTCCCGTGCTCGGGGCTAGTTAACATCTAAATCGTGCAAGGTTATAAGATACACAGACTCGGAACTGTAGTATACTTACCTTTAAGATATGATACATCAGCAGTTCAATGTCGAGAGCCTCTACGTCTATTTTACAAACACGCAAGACGAAGACGGCAGGTACGTCCTAGAAAAAGTGTCAGTGTCGTTCGTCATCACATCTATAAACTTACCTCAGCAACGTCTGCCGACACAAAAATATCGCGGACGGGCTCAATATTTCGATGAGAACAACGATTCATCAGTTCAGTGAATTCTCGATGTTCTGAGCTTTGGAGCAAAGAAAGACGTGGGACTTCCGGAGCTTCCTGGAGCTCGACAAGAAGGTTGCATAGTTGGTCCCATGCACGTCTGGCGCCCAACGTCACAGAATCGTCTTCATTGTTGGGCTTCACGTAGCTGAGCAGCTCTTTGCCGATCTTGTCTGCATGCTTATCCAGAAAGCGATGCAACACAACTGTATCCGTGTCGTCTGCAGTGGTACCCAACCATTCCCCGCCATCTTCTTCAGCGGCTGTCGCGGAGTACTTCTGCATAGATACGGATTATATGAGTTTCGTTCGTGCACACACCAGAATACTCACATTAACTTCGCTGAGGAATCGGGTAACGTTGGTGATGTTCGCTTTCAAAAATTCATTTAGGCAAACCATGTGGGCCTCCTTCGCGAAAAAAATGTTGTTGGCCAAGTTTTGCATGACTTTAGCGATGATCATGAGGCCTCGACGAATGACACCGTCGTCTTTGGGAACTTCAATATCGACCGTTTCCGGGGCAACGATGGCAGGAGAAATAAACCTGAGGGGAAAAAAATGAATATTGATTGTTGAGAGTTTGCATATATTGCACTTGCCGTAGAAATATGAAAGCACCCAGAGCAGCGAACTTTGATTCAGGCCAGACTTGATAACTGCCGAGCATCAGATAACACGGCCTTGAATACATGCTAATCCTTACACTGCTTTGGCCAGGTGAGCACACACTTCACGAAACATTCTTCGAGAACATGAGTGATGAAGTTTAGCGAACGGAAGAAATGCTTACGGTGGGAGGGCAGGAACTGAGGAACCAATAATCTCAAGGAAGGACGACGCAATAAACTCAACGTCTCGCTGATTCTGTTCCAACGTGTGCTTCGGGGTTTTTGTGGGGTCGAGGTCGTAGGCATGGCCCTGAGGCATTGACGCCATAGTCTTGATTAGTGGTAGAATGAGACTACGGAGGTAATTATAGCCGTGTATCTTTGCAAATGCAGATAAGAATCTTGTGCAAGTGGAGTTGCTTCGAAACAGGTCCGCATCACTACCTATCGGGATGTCAGTTTGCGCAAAATCCATGAGGTTAGACGTTACCTGTGTGGGCGATCTCTCGGTCTATCATGGTTTTGAGTAATGCTACCAGAGAGGCGCGAGTGTCGAAAATATTCATGAGCACCGAGATCATCATATCAACCTCACTGGCCGGGCAACATTCGCATATCACCATGGCAAGGACCATCTAGATGTCTGTGAGCAAGGAATTTTCAGAGACTAGGTAACAAATTCGTACATCAGACCCTTTGACGAGCTATCAGGAAACTCGTTAGGTCGAGGTAGGATGCATGCTAAACGGACAAACCTCCCGCAGTTGGTTCCGACGAGCTTGCAGCTCTGGATTACGTTGAGGCTCGAACTTCGTGCCCTTACCCATCACACGAGCAAAGACATGAACGAATATAGTCCGCTTTCTGACGTCTGAATCATATGCCAATGCAATGCAATGTTTTACCCCGTTCTCCGAATTGGCAACCACTAGGTGGGAGAGCCCGGTAATTACTAGCTCCCGCACATCGGCTTCTCTCGGGGATGTTGGTGATCGCTATATGAAGGTGAACTTGGCGTCAAGAATTGTAAAATATGTGTTACCTTCTGCACCGAAGGAACATCCGAAGTGGAGTCGGAAGTCTGGAAATGCCATGAAGAAACAACGAACGACAGAGAAAAAGAACATACAGGTTGCTCTGACTGGCACACGTCAAGAGCTCTAAGAAGGGCATGCGAGTACCTGATGAACAGACGCGAGACCGCGTGTCCCAAGTCATCACCGTCGTGAGGTACATTGGTATCAATGGATTGCAACTTAAGACGATCGAGGAGCCGGACAGCCGTCCGTAAGGCAATTATATTGATGTCATATTGAAGCTGAATAGCGTCCGCGTCTACATTCTGTAATCGGGATTTATTCAAACACGGCCCCATAGACATCTGCGCATAACTCACCGACGACGACGGATCTTGGAACCATTCCATAATCGTGTCCAAAATTCGGTTTCGCGACAGATCATCTTTTCGAAGCGTTAGGGCATCTGTGCGCTCGCAGACACTGCAGACCAAGCTACAGAACTTAACGCGAATACGGTATGAAGCTGGATCGCTGAATCTGGAGATAAATCCAACAAGAACATGAAGCAATGACCCAAGGTCGATGCTCAATGCTTCGTCAGGTGGCATCTGTGCATTATCGACGAGTGATTTCAACACCGATATGAGCTTTACGAGCAATCAGCATCGATTGACCAACTAATTAAAGCTCTTATAACTGACTTGGTCAAGGAATAATCCGTATTCATCTTTGAATTCGGAGCCAGCACCGTCGGTGATGTTTCGCGTGATTCTAACGAGGATTGCTTGAACTGACTAACACTGAAGAGAAACCGACTTACTCGTCGAGGTGCTTGAACAGTCTCACGAAGAGACGAGGGCTGAGTTCTGAACCCAGCGCTTCCCTTGCCACTTCGCGCACGCGGATGGCGTCGTCGACGAGCGCGGCTGTTAGGAATTCGATGAAAATGTTGACTAGCTCTGCGGGATCTCTCAGAACACGCATTTCATCGGGAAGGAACTCTGCCGGAATAACCGCATTCAATGCACCAGGCTCATGCTCATCCTGAACGGTGGCACCGCCGAAGGCAGCCAAAAAGAGCGTCAGATTCCGCCATTGGAAAAATTTCTCCTAAGTTGAAGATTAGTATAAATTACCCCGTATCAAATTAATTATCCGCACTTCCATCAGCAAGCTCTGCTCTTGCTTGCTCAGATATATCTCATCGAAAGCAGCAATGGAAGCAAGAGGGTTTGGAACGACGAATTCCGACAGCGCGCTCCAACGCCAGAAGCACTCTTCCCATACAGCGATATTGATAGGGGACGTGTAGGCCACCAAACGCAGTAGCTTTCGTACACGCTTTTGTTCGCGAACGCGACCTTTCTCCATGTTAGTGAGAGTTATCCTACGATTGAATGACTTACCGACAACGACGACACTAGGATCACCCAACTGCTCATAAATTGGGTTTCGCTTTGACCGCTCTTCCTCCGTTAGGCCCATGTTTACTGGAGCGTCAGGGTGACGTTCGGCCTGGGCGATGAGACGAAGACCTTGAGCCGCAAGCTGCGAGACCTCGCTGTTCACCGAGGTAAGCGAGACCAAGAAGGATATTTCGCTGAGGGCGAACGCCGGGACACGGTCCGGATTAAACTGTAGCCGTTTTGCGTGATCGCCCTACATACTACGTGAGAATTTACAACTAGACAAAGTGGTAAATGTACCTGGCTCCTCCTATGGTAGGTCTCTATAACTTGATGACATACAGATATCCAGAGCCTTTGGCCATCGGGCTCAAGTCTAGTCATAAGAAGCTTCTTTGATTGGCACAGCAGTGCGGTACCCCTTACGAAAGTTGAGCTTAGAAAGCAGTAGGGTGACGGGTCACTTACAAACTCTGCTTCAACCGATCCTCAAAGTAGGAGTAATTTGGGTCGCTAGGAGTCATTCGGAAAAACATATCCACGAGACATTGGAACGTTGTCGCAGCAGAGATCTTGACCGAGGTATCTGCTTCGGAATCCCAAATACGCGTGAATGAGATACTCCATTGGAGTGAGTCCTCTTCGTCCACCGGAAGTATAGAGTAACTGGGGTCTGCGCGCCAAAGGGCCAGAATTGCCAGAAGTAACAAATCCTTGTCCGTCAGCGTCTCTGAAGTGAAACGCTTAGCTTTGGGTCGTGTCGCTACTTTTCTGATGTTGCCATGCATGTCGGTCTCACTGCGACGGATCGACGCTGTCTAACCAAACGCATGAGCGATGACGGTACAAAGAGAATGAAATGATGGTACCTCATAAATCCTTCTGGATCTCAATGCGACAATCCTTCGGAGATTCTCCATTGAAGGCTGCCACGGGAGACGAGCCGCCTAAATCATCACATAAGAATCTCTATGCACTATGTTCAAGAAGAAATACCTCTGACGCAAGGATTGATGCAGCCTTGATAGCACAGATCTTGACAGCGTCTGCTCGTTCAGGCTCCAAACATTGTACGAAGAGCGAGATCGATTCATCCTTTGGGAGGAACCGGAATACTGCGACGAGCGCCTCCGAGTACGTCCCAATATCAATCTCGTCAAATGCATCCCAGAATGGCTTTTGCTTCACGCCAGCCAATATAGCTATCTAGAGGTCGATCAGCCGAGCACACTACGCCCCTATGATGCACACCATACCTTGATCTCATGTGCAATGTCCGTAGCAAGGTGTCTCAATGGTAACTCATCTTCAGGCGAAATTCTGAAACCTGCACGACACATGTCGATCGCACAGACAAATGCCACGTCCGACAACTTTGAATGTGTGTTCACGTGGCGGACAAGGTCCTCCATAAACCGAACATCTTGCTGTGTTGAACGAGTAAGTAATGCATCGGCGGAAGCTAGTATACCTACCTTTCGATGGGAAGAGGACTTTTGGAACTGCATAAAGTTAACAGTGCGAGAATGGATGTCGATTTGATAGTCGGTAGCTAGTCGATCGGTCCACAAAGAAGAAAGAATGGTAAGAGTGGGCCAGAGAGCTCGCTCTCGACCAGGCTCGTTGGCAATGTAGAGGAGATCAAAGACCCGTTCGGCGGATCCTTCAAGCTTTCCCCGAGTACGAACAGCCTCGTTGTATTCGTGAGGATAGAGTTCTACCCAGTTCCACAAGGCCATCCGAAGAGGAATAGCGACCGCAGCTTGGGCCTGTTTTTTCATGTTCACGAGGAGTGACGATAATTCGTGAAGAACCTGGACAAGGCGTGATCTATCCATGGCACTGTGAGTCATGAGGAGTAGATCGACGGTGTCCGGGTTGTCCTCTGCTGTGTTGGCGAGATAATGGATTTTGGTACGAATGCGATGGAAAACTACCATCCAATTGGAGGCAGACAAACAATACACTATACGACCGGCAAACTTGCTTATGAGGATGTTGAGGGCCATCGTCGACTTGACAAGCGCCATGTGGGTACGCTCGAAATGAATTGCACGGTTGAAACCCTGTGCGGAAACTGCGCCCGAAGAGTGAAAGGAATTGGCAGAGGGCTTGAATTTGAGAAGAGGTTTTGACGCTTGGGAAATGTGCGGAGGGAGGGGTGGGCCGTCATTTGCGTGGTCGTCCGGGGTTGGGATAGGTATGTCGACGGACTCGAAATCATGGAGAGAAGCGTCTGGAGCGAGGTTGGAAGAAGACATAAGTCGACTCTCTGGGGCAGCGGTTTGTCGGAGATAGAGAACCATGACGCTCAGGATATAGCGTGCACAGTTATCGTCGAGCGGATCTAACTCAACCCAAGGATGGGGAGGAGTTGAAGAGGAGAACTCCGAGGATGGCTTGTGAGATGTCCTAGAAGGGAGAGAGGTGATAGTGTTTCCGAGAGTTTGTCCAGAAATCGAGCTTGGTTTGCTTGCAAGAGAACCGGATGGAGGATGATCATCTTGACGAGGGGACCATCTGGAAGACATGGCCACGGACAAGATCTTGAGGATAAATAGCTGCGACTGGAGAGCCTCTGTGGTCATTGCTTCAGCAGCGTCGATTTGCTATTTCGGCGCGCATGTGAGCGAATGATGAGAGGGGGGAGTGGAAGAGACGCACCTTTGCGAGACGTTCAAGGAGCTCGCTGAGTGACCATGCAATGATATCGAGGGAGTCGTAGGCAAGCTCGACGAGGGCATCGACGGCGCCCTGGGTGGCTGGATCACCCTCGACCACGTCCAAGGCGAGACCAGAGTTGACGGGTAACTGGGGGATGGAGACATGTGGGAGATGGACAAGACGCGTGAAGGAGGAGACAGACCTTGTTCTTTATCCTGTTAATGAGTGCCTGCACGTTTTTCTGTTGAGGGGTTGCCGAGGCGGCGGAATAGGCGATGGACGGGGGCTGGGTGAGACCATTTCCGAGACCGTGGTGAGAATCGTTACTTCTGTGGGCTCTGGACGGGCCCCCAGATGAGGTGGGGTGTCCAGCTGATGCGGACGGCCTGCGGATTGGCATGGGTGGATGTAACCCACCTGCAACGAGCAAAGGACGTCGTTCGCCCGTGCGAGAATCCGAAACTTAGTCTGCTGCTTATGTAATAACGAAGGTTGAATTGCCAGCGCGCCGACAACTCGTATGTATGTATGACGAAAACGAGCCTGCCCTGCCAGCTTTGCTGGATAGTATGTATGTAATAAATATAACTTTGGTCTCGCTACGGGTCGAATTCTGCTGCACCCGGGGAAAGCAGGTGGAACCTCATCGCAGTCACGTGTGGGTGGGAGGACCTATATGGACCCGCAAAAGGCAAGGGACTCGGAGTCGAGTGGATTGATCACATCTTGTCGATCCCAGTTCAGTTCAGACGCTGATGCGGCCAACTGCATTGTTCGCCATTCCGGGCGAACTGCGGTGCGTGTCCTCGTCATATTGTGCACTGAATTGAGCTAGCGTTGCACATATCCGGTGTTGCCACTGTGCGCGTAGGCTACGACTCCCTTGGGGGCCAGGTAAGTTCATCATACGGTCGACTGAACGACCTGTCAGATTATTAGCCTTGACGGTTGTTTCCCAACTCCGACCGCAGACTCTCCGCGAGGGCGTATATTGTCTCCAATCAATTTATTTTTTCGTTTCAGGCCTCCTCTTCTCTCCATTCCTTCTCCCTACAGGCCTCCCCTTATCTTAGCCCCCGCCTAAACACGCATCGTCGCTCGCATCGCATCGCATTGCTGTCTTTTTTTTTCATTTCCCCTCTTCATCAGACTCGCTTTCGTGCAGTACTTAGTTAATCGTTTGTTCTTTCGTATTTCAAAGAGGGTGACCCACTTTCTTCCCCTCCTCATGTCTCGTCCCGACTCCCATGATCTTTCTTATCCACCCGGTCTTGACCAGCCTCGTTCCACTAACGTCGATCAGATCAGTCCTCAATATCAATCCTCGCCTGCTAGCCGCTCAGCCCCGCTCGATCGACGATTATCGCACTCCTTGGCAGTACATCCCGCCAGCTCGGCACCCTCGGCAACTTCCTGCTACGGAATGCATATACAGGACAAGGAATTCAACCCTCCCCCTTCCCAACTCGACGGTTGGCCGGCTTTATCAACCAGGCGCACACCTTTCTCCACCCCCCATCTTTCTTCTTCCAACCACCATCGTTCCCCCCCTGTCCCCACGCCTCCCGCCGCCCTCTCTGCTAGCCCAGCATATCACAACTCTCCTTCGGACAGCGAGCAGCACGACTCTTTCTTACGTCCATCTATTCCCCCCTCTCGTGATCATCAGTCCGTCGTCTCGGGTACCCCTTCCCCGCCCGGCAACCCCAACTCTGTCCTGCTCCTTTCTACTCTCTGGTGGACTGATCTTGAACCCTGGATGGACGAGGAATACGCAAAACAAGTTTGTGGCTTGATGGGTTGGGACCCCGTCAACATCAGGGTGCCCAGTGTTCCCTCCGACACTTCTGGTCAAGCATCTAATAATCCTGGATACTGCTTCTTGACTTTCCCATCCCCTTCCGTCGCAGCATCGGTACTCGGCCAGGTAAATAACAACAACGGCACACCTCCCCTCACAATGCCTAATTCGACCAAGCCGTTTGTGCTTAATTGGGCATCCTCGATACCTAACTCCATCGCGTCTGCTCTTTCAGCTCCCGGCGTGGTCGTGTCTCAGGCGCAACAGCAGTTCCCGAAAGAGTACAGTATTTTTGTTGGGGATCTTGCTCCTGAAACGTCCAACTCTGACCTAGTGGCGGTATTTCGCAACCCGGTGCTTGGTTTGCGGAATGATCGCGAACCCAAGTTCATTCGCCCTTTCCTTAGTTGTAAGAGCGCGAAGATCATGCTCGATCCGGTCACCGGTGTGTCCAGGGGATACGGTTTCGTCAGGTGAGTGGGAAAGTCGGCTTCTGGATTACGTGTCGTTACTAAATCTTTCTACTCTAGGTTCACCGATGAGGCGGACCAGCAGCGTGCTCTCATTGAGATGCATGGCCTGTATTGTCTTTCTCGACCAAGTATGTCACATTTCCATTAAATATCGATCCTGTCTCCTGATTCTAGAGCCCGACAGTGCGAATTTCTCCTGCAACGGCAAAGTTCAAACCTCATCAAGTCTCTTTGGACATTCCATTAGTCCAGTTTCCTACAAATGCTCGTACGGTCGATTCCAGAGGTAACAACTTAACGGTGTCGATACCACTGTCGAACAGCAACCAAGTAAGAAGCGTCTCCTCTCCAATAGCTTCGAAAAGTGGAGCCCCATCAGCCACTCCAGTCGGGTCCTCAGGCTCTGGATCATCGCTCACTACAAGCGGCTCAGGATCTGTTCCCTCTCTGGGCTCTGGATCGAGTACCAGCGTTTCGTCTGGTGCTCTCACTTCCGCATCCTCGGATGACATGGTCAACTTTGCTCCAAACCTGCTAGCGCAAGTCACACAACAATTTGGTTCTGTTGCAAAGGGAAACAACGCTGCTGGTATTTCATCGATTACCTCGGGTGTTGCACCAGACTCTCATGAGGGTACGTTGCCGCGTTACATAATCTCAGAGGAATCGTGGAAGCACCACGCTCAAGCACGAGCGATTCTTGGGAACCTGATGGGACCAAATGGCGAACAACTCACTTCGACGGATCCGTATAACACGACCGTCTTCGTTGGCGGTCTGTCTCCTCTTATCTCTGAAGAGACACTACGAACTTTCTTTGCTCCATTTGGAGATATTCACTATGTAGGAAAATCCGTTATTGTCTCCTTTCTTTCCACTCATACGACATATCTACAGGTCAAAGTTCCCGTCGGGAAGCACTGCGGTTTCGTGCAGTTTGTTCGCAAGGCAGATGCGGAGAAGGCTATTGAAAAAATGCAAGGCTTCCCAATTGGTGGGAGCAGGATTCGGTTGAGTTGGGGGAGGAGTCAATGTATTCATTCGTTTCTTCATACGTTTGTCGTCGCTAATCGACTTTTTAGATAAAGCTGCTCAGGCGGCAGCACAGGCGGCACAGGCGGCCGCCCTTCAGGCGCAATTACAGGCGCAGTTGCAAACCCAGTTAGCTTCGTCCCAAGTCAACCTGTCGCCCGAACAGGCTCTCCAACTCCTGCAGAGGCTTGGTGCTAGTGGGATGGGTGGAGTTAGCAGCTCAGACATGCCCATGATGGCTGAGTCAGACTTTCGAGGGAGTGACGAAAAGTCTCGGGCATTCTTGGGGAACCAAGCCTGCGGCGGAGCTACCAGCGTGCACACGCTGTACGACACTTACGCAGCGTCTATCTCAGCGCGTTCGTCAGTAGCATTGGAAGCGACGGATCCACTCCAACATATCAGATCGCAGATTCACACATCTTTTTCGCCTTTCTCGCCCGATCCCAATGCCTACATTCTCGATGATCGCAAAAGGGGCTCGGTTGACCTGGTAAATGGAGATTCCTTGTCGCAGGCATTGAATCCTTTCCCGCCCAGATTCGTGGATGGAATTACAATCACCGATCGTACTCCTCGAACCTCCAACGGCGGCCACCAGTTTGGCCCATACTTTGATGGTTCCAGTCGAATGGTTGAAACCAGCCGTTCTAGTTCTCGCCAAGAGCCAGTCTCTCGACCATCCTCTAGCCAGACTTCCCAAGGGCAGTCTACTCGTCACGACGCTCATAAGGAGCAAGATCTCTTCCACGATCTCAACGGTACACTAGCGAGTCTCGACTTGGACTCCAAGAGCCCATGGAGACCCACAGACAATTCGACTGAGCGCAACCCTTGAACATCCTAATGCTACTCCATTCAACTCTCTAATATTTCTCTTCGGCGTGTTTCACCCTTTGGCCTCGTTTTATAGTTACTTTCTTGTTGCCTTTCAGAGCTCGTAGTCGGTTTTCCGGGTCTACTTTACCTGGCCTCTGGCGGGACCCACAAACTATTTATCAACACATCGGATTATCTATCGAGCTTTGCTCCTGTTACCCTTGATCGCTCTCGACATGCGCGCTCCTATATAACGTTTTGTTCTGTCTCTGTCGTCAACTTATTTCGTTTGTTCTTGTTTTGTGTTCCTAGCAACACTCATTCCCCCCGGGGCGAAACGCAGGGAACTGCATAGCGACTGTCTCTTGGCCAATTGTATCCCATTCCACTTTTACATAGGTACCAAAGTATCTTACCCTGGCAGCCAATGCGAACCTGTGTTCGACACACAGAATCCTAGAACGCGAAGTTACTAAACATTCTGTGGTATGTAAAGTATGTAAGACACCTAGAGAGGTCAAACAACGTATATCGGAGAAAGAAGGATACATAAGACTTAAGCAAGCAAGCACATAACTTGTAGATCGCGGCGGAAAAGACCAAGAAAATACAATTTAAGCAGTTTCATGGCCTATAGGTCTGAAACGCTATTCAAAAGACCAGCTCGACCGGCTACACCGAGTCCCTCACCCATCTCCTCACCCAGAACGACACCGGACCCAGAAGCAACTTGGTTGCCACCCGTCAACTGACCAATGACGTCACTCTGAAGCTGCATGGGCACAAAAACAACTTTGCTGTGCGCAGATCGTGCCATCTGCTGCAACGCCTCCAGCTGACGGATCTGCATGGCGGCAGGAGAAGCCAAGATGTCGGCTGCCTGACGCATGAGTCGGGCGGCATCCACTTCAGCACGAGCGGCAATAACTTTGGACTCTCCGATGCGCTTTTGCTGAGCGGCAGAGGACAGTGAGGCTGATACCTCAGGGCTGAAGATGATGTCCTTGATAAGAATACCCTCGATGGCGACACCCCATTTGTCGGCGACGTCACCGACGATCTCTGCGATCTCAAAAGCGATCGCTTCGCGTTCGGTGACGACGCTCTGGACCGCACGAGCACCGACGACGTGACGTAACGTAGTTTGAGCACGCTCGATTAGTGCTTGACGGAGGTCGGTAATACCAAAAGCAGCACGGTATGGGTTGGTGATCTGGAAATAAATCACAGAGTCACTGTATCCAAAATTAGGCATGGAACGTATGAGGAGTGACAAGCCTATCATCAGACTCACATCTCGACGTTGACATTATCGCGTGTGATGACGGTTTGCCTGCCGATGGGACTTATTTGTATTTTTACATCGACCACCCGGAGGGCCTCCGTGCAGACGTTAACCTGAACGAGGCCAGGATCCACGGCTTTGTAAAATTGGCCGAAGCGTGTGACCAAGCCGACGGAACCTTGGAGTAACGTGTGAGAGAAAGGTGGAACGAGTGAAATGGGCCTTACCCTGCTGGACATTGCGGAACGGGTTCGGGCACGGGCAGCACGGGATAGCACCAATGAATCCGACGACACTACCCAAGCCCTGAAGGAAAGAACCATAGAATCCATGTGTCACCTAATTGCGTCGTGTCGTGGACCGTGAGCACAGGATGGGACAACGGGGACGGGATACGAGCGCACCTCACCAGTCCCCAGATCTTGGGCATATGATTGCTTGGACCAGAATATGAGCAAGAAAAGCACTGAGGTATCGCGGTGGTCTTACCTGCATCTCACTGCGTTTGAGGGGTTGTACGCTAATCATGTGCGTCTTACCCTCGGCAGCATGACGCTTGGAAGTACTGGACTCTTCTGTGACTACAGACGGTGAGCTTTACATCATGGTAATGGATAAAAAGAGGGATACATACCATGAGGGGCATCGTGGTCGACGACATTACCGTGGGATGAGCTGGGTGAGGAAAGACGGACCTTGCGGTCGATGGTGTCGAGTCCGTTGGCGTTTGACATTCTGGTCCTCTCTGATTACGTTCAAACCTTGGGGCCTAACGTCGCCAACTTATAAGTAGCAGGACCTGTCAGTGACAACGAGACGGGCGCCCAGTGGGAGAAGAATGCAGTGTTTCTTGACACACCCCACAGCAAGAAGCATAGTATATAGGGACCGGCGGCAGAACTGTGGCCCTGACAGTGGGCGTTATGCCAACTCTCCGTCACGTTAGGGGTTAGGGTTAGGAGAAAGATTCAAAATAAATAAATGAAACTTTCCCGCAGCTGGAGGTTCCGGCCATTTCGTCAAGTACTGAGCAAAGCGCAATGAGTACTAATACCAGGTTATGCTCAGAAAATTAGCAACTGATTTACATAACCCCCCTACACGTTATGTTTAGCAACGCAACCACCCCAGCATTACGCATTCTCGTTCCTAGTTCTATGATTAGGCAGGTCCGAAAGGTTTCCGACAGCTCCATAGCCACGCGGGGTTGCAGTGCCAGTGTGAGCTATCGGGCAAGAGCCACCGGTTCACCGCCATGGAGCAAAAGTGTTGGCTCATGAAAGCAGAGCCAGACTCACGCGTCGTCAAAGGAAAAGACGTCAAGGCATGTTCCTACATTCACCTTCACGCGTCCTTTCTGATGAGCCACGCTATCCTCCTGGAACAGTTCAGCGTTGACGACTTCGAATCAGTGGGGTCCACCCCTTGGGATGGCGTCCGCAACTACGAAGCAAGGAATCTCATGAAAGAAATGGTCCTCGGAGACAAGGTCAGCCGGATTCAATCCGCACCTACTCTCATTCATGAGGCGCGCGTAGATTCTATTCTACCATTCAAACTGTAAAAACCCAGGTCAGAAAATAACTGCTCAGTGGCTAAATTAGTTCATGTCCAAAAGTCAGGCATCGCCGGTTTTGCCGAGGTCTGTACGGATCAGTGTTCCAAATATTCCTCGCTGTAGTCTCTTTACAGGTTGTCAAAGAGGCTTACCCGGATTGTACGTATGTCGCACACTCTCTCTAGTTTTCCTTCCACTAACTCAGGAACCACATCATATGAACAGACACAGCATGGGACAGGTGTGTGTTTTCCATTTTGTTCTTTCCGAGAGACAGACGTACCGCCCAGCTCGCATCCGTATTTTGACGAGGTGAGGTATTTGCGCGATCAGTAGAGGTTCCGCAGTCACTCACTGCCTCTTCATATCGTTAGAAATCGGACGAAAACAATCCCAGATGGTTTATGGTGGATGCAAAATTCGTATCACACGCACGGCACTTCGTCCCGTTATCCCTGCTTCGTCACCTCGCCGGACTTCCCGCCGCCCAACCTCCTGAAGCAATTAGCTATATAGGGGAAGACGGTATCAATGCAATCAAAGGTATCGTGCTTTGACCGTCTCCATTTTATCGTAAGCGGTTGCTGAATTCGAAATCTTGAAGCCATGCCACTGATTGCCCGCGGCCGCCTCAGCGTGCAAAGAGTGCCCGAGAAGTGCTGGGATGTTATCCAAACGATGGCCGAGAAAGGTGGATGGGACAATATGTCTTTCGAGAAGAAGAAAGCGGCCAAAGCACGTAATCCAACGGATGAAGCAAGACCAACTAGCAGCCGTCGAACTGAAAAAACTTTGGTCAGCCAGCGTGATGTGGATATGGGTGCGGTGGGAGACAACGTCACGAAGCAGTCGAAGGAACAGGTACCACGTCCCACAAGGGAAAGGAAAAGAAAGGCATCATCCTCTATCTCTCTGGAAGATAAGAGTCAGAGTTTGGCTCCTACTCGGAGGTCCTTACGACGAAAAAAGGCAGTTCAACGCTCACATGTCGCCTAGCACATACCACAACATTGATCAACTTTCAAGGACAGAGCATTAAAGTGTTCCCGAGTTTCGTACTGGCACACTCCCATGCACATACTTATATGAGAAGAAAACAAACGTGGTAACTGTTGCTTATCCCCGGGCAATGGTCGTCTGTGTCAGTACTAGTGTCGAAGTGCTTTTGTTAGGGAAAAACGTGCCCGTTGGATGTACTCCATGCACATCTTGTTTAGCGCTGAACGCACATGCTGATTTGAAAGCATTTACTCGATGGGGAAATGAAAGTTGCTTTTTCCTCACCTCTCTTCCCAAGTGCCACCAGACTAGGACCTGCGGCACACTGCTGGGCTCAGCGTGCGTAATAAATCCATCCGTCGATAAATCATCTTCCTAATCACATACCACTCACCAGATGTCTTTCCTCAGTCTGGTTGTGAAGCCCTTAGCCTACATTTCCCTCCCAATCCTTTTGTTCCGTTCCATCGCGAATACAACCCCACTTGGTCGTTATTACTGGAGAGTCAGCATCTTCCTGGGCAGTCTCGCCATCGTATCGATATGTGGAACAGTTGTGGCTGTCGGTATGACTCTCGTCGGCCGCCGACACGATGTCAACTATGTTGTTGCTCGGACTTTCTATGCCTTGGTTAGTCGTGCACTCGATTTAGAGGTGCAGGTAGAGGGCGAAGAATATTTGCAAACGCAACCAGCTGTCATGGTCGGGAATCACCAGAGTATGCTTGACATCTTATATCTTGGGAGGTCAGCACCTTTGCTACCTGCTGTCTCCTCTTCTCCTTGGTCTCACCTGCGTTCGTTGGTTAACATGTACGCAGACTGTTCCCCCCAAAAGCAGCTATCATGGCCAAGCGGGAGCTCCAATGGACTCCTCTAGGCCCTTGGATGTTTATGTCTGGTGCAATTTTCGTTGATCGTGGAAACAGCGCAAAAGCGCACAAATCCCTTGAAGCCGCGGCCGAGGAAATGAAGCGGGAAGGCATTTCCTTGATGATGTACCCGGAAGGAACGCGACATAATGAAGAAGTACCCACTCTGCTGCCGTTCAAAAAGGGCGCTTTCCATCTCGCCGTCCAGGCTGGTCTACCAATCACACCTGTCGTCTGTGAGAACTACTGGCGATACTATCACAAGGGTGTGTTTGGCACAGGGATTATCAAGGTCCGAGGTCAGTCTTCATCTATCCCTCATCAATGTTTCGGGCCGCCCCAAGGCCTTGCTAATGAGAACAATCGATGACAGTCCTCCCACCTATCCCTACAAGCGGTCTGACAGTGGCGGATGTTACGGACCTTTCCACACGTGTACGTGAGAAAATGCTAGTAGCTTTGCGCGACATCTCCGTTAAGGTCGAGGGCGAGGAAGTCGACGAGCCAAAAGATGTAACTGAATCAAAGTCAGAACTATCATCAGCCGAGATGCCTTCTGTCCTGGCCATGGCAGACGACGTCATCCCGAACATTCCAGCAACACCCAGCGAAGAAACCCCTAGCGAAATGGGTGAGCCGTCCACATCTGTCCAGTGCCTCCGGCCAGATAGTAGTGTCAGCGAGTACGGGGAGACGGATGACGAGGGTATGGTTCACATCAAAAGGCCGATTCATTAATGTTCCGATTATCAATTCGTTCTATCCGTTCAGGATAATGAGAACTTTGATACCCTTGCCAGCTGGCAAGCAGCGTAATACGCTTACATACATTGGAAGGTCACATTGGCAATACCACACGATTCTTAACTTCGATGTATCTTGTTGATTATCGATTATGGATCACTATAGCGCTCATAATCATTTGTCGTACTTACCGTATGTCTTCCCTACTATCTTGGCGCGATCGCTTTCAACTCAAGTACTGCAGGCCTGTACATACACCATCACACATCCTCAGATCCAACAACAGAAATAATACATGGCCGCAATACGAACTGAGTACTTAGGATGTCCTCGGAGGTGTAAATAGGTTGGTTCCAGAGAAGCTTGACCCTGATGCTTAGTGCGTAATAACTGAAGATCTAAACCTTAACCCTAGTCTCAGCGCATTTTCATCCCATTCGAGCTCTTCTTAAAGGTGAATATTCACTTGGAAGTTAGCCGATACTAGGACAAGTCGCGTATGCAGATTTCGGAACACTTAGACTAATAAATGAAATGTTGGGAGCGCTCGAGCGTCGCATATCTCGCTTTCTAGTCTAAATCGTTCTCAAACAGAGGATTTCCTATTTTGACTGTCTCCACAACGTTCGTTCATGTGGGTGTAACCGGGATAAGTTCAAAGAACGCTTGTTCTTTACGCGATTAGGTCAGTTTACCCCTTGCCAAGACTTCATAATATCGCCAGACAAATATTAATGGTGTTTGGATCCACCCCAAATCTATCTCCCTGATGAACTGTGTATGCCATGGATGCGCTCACACGTACTTACGGCTTGCTTGTTACGAAAACTACTAGTATTTTCATTTTTCCCGGTTCGTGGAGCTAGAGGGAAGTTCAAAAATTTGCCATGTCGCGTTGCGATGATCCGGCATTCAGTTTCAAACTTTCTAGCAACGTTTCTCTCAGCCACCGGTTGTTCAATATATAAACTGTCTCAGCTCCCCTGGTTCCGAAACCACCCTTCCGCTCTCTTCTGCTTTCCTGTCCTATCGCCCCCCATCAGTGCATACAGACGATGACACCTTCAATATTACCTGGTACATGTCTCGTTGTCTCTTGCCACTGCTCTTCTCACACCAGTCCATGTGTCAGAATGCTGGGGTCATCGCGGTGTACGTCCTCGGGAAGTTTTATTGCGCAACCCAGTCGACTCATTCCTTGCAGGCTTCCGCAACATATCCCGAGAATACTCTCGCTAGCTTTGAAGCTGCCATACAAGATGGGGCTGAGGGCATAGAGAGCGGTATTTGATCGCCTTCCTTGGTGATTCTACCCGTAACCCACGTCTTAGACGTCCACGTCTCGGTGGATGATGTGGTGGTAATGTTCCATGATCCTGGTGAGTCGGCATTCCGCGATCTACATTACTCTTTTTGGTAATAAGTGCAACGTGTGCGAATTTCAGCTCTTGACAGGACCACAGATTCGAAAGGTACTGCTCACGCAATCGGGACACGTTCGACGAGTAACCAATGGAGTCCAGGTCTAATCCGAGAACGTAACTGGTATGGCAAAGACGGCATGCAAGATCTTCGCACCAAGAAGGAGCCCAAACAACCGATACCCACGTTTGCCGAAACAGTTGCACTGCTTATGAAGGTCAGTTTTACTGGTAACCACTTACGGTATATAGATAGGCTCACCAATTGACCAAATTCGCAGCCTGAGAACCAACATGTGAAATTTAATGTCGATATTAAATTGCAGAACGATCCAGACCGTCTTTTTCGTCTAATGCATGGAATTATTTCTACGCAGCCAGAATGGGAGACAAAGCTTGCGCCACGCATCTTGCTTGGACTTTGGCATCCACGTTTCGTAGCGTACGCAAAGGCAAGATTGCCTTATTGCCGCAGGTCGCACATCGGCGATAGCACTACTTTGGCGCGCACGTACTTCTGGAATGACGTGGAAGTGTTTTCAATGGCTTTCTCCGCTTTGGCAGGAAGCGATGGACTGAAGTAAGCGGGATTCCGAGTCTCGTTCAATGCAGTTGATACCCAGCGTTTCATATACAGCTTCCGACGAGAATGCAAGGCCGCGGGTAAAAGGCTCATGGTATGGACGGTCAACGAGCCAGAACATATGATGGAAGTCAGTTATTGTTGTCACGCATATTGGACGAGTATGGCTGATTTGCTGGTCAGTGTGTACGTTGGGGAATCGACGTTATCTTGACCGACGTGACAAAGAAGTGGCTGGATCTGCGCGAGGCGCTGAAAGGTGCGATACGCGACGCTTTCCTTATCTTATCCTTATCCTGATGTTGGCTATTCTTAGCCGATTACGACACCACCCTTGCCCGACATGGTCGCTGGTTTCTTTGGACGACGTGGAAGTTTTACAGGCCAGATATCATGCTGCATCACATGAGCAAGCGTGATCTGGAGAAGACCGCTGGCCCATTCGACAAGTTCTTGTTGCCGGAACCAATTACGATCCAGGGTATATCTGTCTAAGGTCCCGTGAATTGCCGAATTCGACTCCCTTTAGATATCATCAACTCCCACCTCATTCCCACCCTCTAGTAGACATTGTTGATGAAAGTAGATGCTGATATTGTCGAGGTTCGTGACTGGTTTCTTGTTCCCTACCCTAGAATATTGTTGAAGTCTGTACCACAATGAGCACTTGATTTTGTAACATTCCTCATTGACTCAGCATCATGCTTAGTCACCTGAACAGCTACGAAGTTCCTCGCTTAAGGGGTAACTTGCCACCGCTAGTAATCGCATTTCTCTCCATCACCTTGACCTGGCCACATTTAACGCTGTCGGTTGGTTCTCACAACGGCTTTGACGTACCTTTTCATTCCACTTGTCGCACCACCCACGAGTCTAAATGATGCACTCTACCTTTCCCATCTCAAATAGAGACCTCATACATCGCCATCGCAAGCGCTTTTCTGTATCTAACTTGTCTTCGGAAGTTGTTCACACCCTCCCAGAGTATTCGTCGCCCCCTGGCTCGAACCGTTCGGTCGGTCCACTTCTGCTCGCAGAGGCTGAATCCGACAAGCCACCCGATTATCCCGAAACAGCGGACGAGGCAGATGCCGATACAGAAGACGACCTGGAAGAGCACCTTGTCTATGTGCAACACCATTTAGTTCGCTCACACCCGCGGCGGTCACCCACACATGTTCGCAGACGCAAACGGGTCCTTGCGCCTGCCCCCGATCCTTTTCTTGACACGCTACTGGAACGCAGTGTACACGCGCTCGAGATGTCTAACGCCTTGCTTCGTACCTCCATATCTACGCAGTCCAGTCTTTCTACTATTTTTTCCCCCGAAAGTGAATCTGATGACTTCCTGGAGGTTCGTGCCCGTAACTTGTCGACTCGGATCAGGGTAAACAGTGGCCTACAAGAAACGTGGATGGGCCGTTTAGAGGAAATATCAGAAGGGGTTGACAAGCTGGTTGAGGGGGAGAGAAGTCTTCCTGTTTCTCGTTCGGACGAGGGGGCTGTGAGCCGAAGTTTACCTACCACTACACTGCCAGATCTACGGCCCCGAAGAAAACCGTCAATTCTAGAGTTAAACGGGTCTTCAAATTCTCATCTCCGATATTCACATCCTACTCGTGACCTACTAGTTGCACCTGCTCCAAGGGCGCTTACACAGTATGTCGAGTCATCCACGGATCCGGGGCTAATAACACTGCCCTCTACACTGGGGTTGAGGACATCCGGGTCATGTCATTCTGCTCATTCCCAAGAGTCTTCATCTGCGCATTGTCACACTCAATCAGCCCCCATGGCAAATGCTTTGCCCAAGACGCATGCCGAGAGTACCACTCCAGCCTACCAACTTTTGTCGAATCTTGTCGAGCGTTCAAGATCCCTGACGCTACCTACTTCTGCTCCGGTGTTGCGATCTCGTGATAGGTGTACCTTCGCCAGTCCGACAGGCTCTGTGTGCGGTACGAAGCCTTCGTTTTCATCTTCATCCTTGTACACGTCTCCATATCGTAGTCGAGCTGGGGTGTCGGCACAGACAAGGCGATCGCGCTCAGAGGATCCCCAGGGCTCTTGCGCGCCCTCGCCTCCCTTACCGATGATGCCTGCTGACGAAGAGCTCTCTCCGTCTTCGTCAGACTCTTCCGAGCATCCAACCGGTTATCGAACCGTCCAGTCGCTGCGGAAAATCCTCGACGAGCATTCCTCTTCAATATCCGTCAATGCCATTCACCATAAAGGCTGTAAATTGTATCGCGCCCCTGCTTTCCTTCCCGTCACACCCCCTCCAGCTCCAATTCAAGGCACGTCTACAGCTACAGCATCAATATCACGACTTTATACCAAGGGACGTCATTCAATGTCTACCCGCCCACCATCACCCCCTGCACATTCCTCATTGAAGGTCCGCTCGGTGCCTCCAACACCTGCTCCGTCTCCAAGCAGCATCAGTCTGTCCGACGTATTTGGAACTAGTGTGGCTAGGATGATGGGGAGTGCACCACCATCAACTGTGTCAACACCGAAGCGCATCAGTTTTGCGGAACTTCCGGAATCTTACTCTGGTTCGCATCCTGGCACATCAAAGTTGAGGGCGCGAAAGAGTAGGAAGAAGAGAACGCAGGGAAAAGGCAGCGATAAAGAGGAGTCGAGTGGCTGGTTAAAAGCTTTCTTCCAAGGAGGATTGTCTTCAGCGGCCATGGGGAATCGAGAGGATAGGATGGAGGAGAGAATGGCGAGGGGTTGGGGGAGCAGACCTGGATACGGAACATTGGATGACTGGGCTGTATGAAATATGATGGAATAACATATGTGATGCATAATTAGTGTATACTGCTATCTTCGATCGATGCTGCCAGCATTGAAGGATCCTGCCACGCTCTGGATAGACTACTATGTACTGCTTTGTCTTCTGCATTTACATAACTGATCACTACCTGTGTACTAGAGTAAACATAGTGGCATATCATTGTCATGAATCAAAGGACATAATAGTGCATATCGTGCATAAAACCATATTACTGTATCAACCAGCTTCGTCCGTACCCTCCAGTTAAAGTACGTGACGTTCATTTGAATCGCTACAAGCATGCAAGTCCGACGGCAACCGTGAGGCCGCCCAGGACACCGGCAACCACCACTTGAAAAAAACCCATCCCCCTAGTTTGCGGCTCTTCTAGGAAGAGCGTGCCAGGCATGCCCCCTTGCTGAGAGTCAATTGCGTACTTCAAGTCTTCGATGCGATCGCTGACGACAACCCATGCTGTGTCATCCACCCTATCTGTTGGCACTGTCGCCATCGCGCGATGAGCAAGGGGAGCACTGATGATCGCGATGTGCTTTCCCTCGCGTTGGGCGGTCCGCCTAACGCTGTCGAGATCCTGAAGGGGTGTACGAAAGACTTTGAACAGAGGGGTGCTAGCGCGGAGAGCCGTGTTAAGGCCAATATCGGTGACTGGGGACTGAGAGAAAGGCGACCATGGGCGAGCGGACAGCGAGCTTGAACGATCGGGGAAGTATTCAAACTCATCTTGCTGGACAACTTCTTCTCCCTCGTCGACACTGGATAATGCCTCTTGCTCCTCGGCAGGTATAACGTTCACGACGGGCTCCGTGACAGGTTCAGTCGGGGTAAGTGATCCGCGGTCCTCGTCGCTAGGGGTATAAAGGCGCATCTTATGAGGTGGAGAGACCCAATTCGGATTCTTCCAATGCCAACGTTCTCCCGGAGGAGGCTCAAACACTGGTGTTTTATATGCGGGCAAAAATCCCTCGTATGAAGGCGGGGTGACGGGGGGTGATCCGCCAGGCGAAGCTGGAGGTGATGGAAGTGGCGTGGAGTGACTCTTACGAGTGCTTGAAACGGCCACCGTGAAAATGGACGCCTCTCCGGGGCACACGAGTGCCCCGTTCTTGCGTTTGTGGCCTTGCATGGGCGACCCGCATTTGTGGCAATGAGGGCGCCTCCTTAAGCTGGTGGAAGTCGACATTGCGATTTCTTGACTTGGCTGCTCTTGAAGGAACGACTGTGTTAATGACAGTGGACGTACAAAATTCAGATCGTGCGTCAGGCTCTACTCGGAGATGGAACGATCAACGGGACTCACCAGCTGCAATCGGTGGCTTTGATGGCAGCGGGGGATGTTTAGGTGTCCACCCACTCATCACTTATATCACCATAGACGGAGAGCTGAAGAGAACAATTGCCAAATTCGGGACAAGACAATGGAGATGCAGGGTTGCGGTAGCGACAGAGACGTTACGATCTCGCTACTTCAAGTTGGGGCACTCGACAGTTTCGAGAGCGACACGTCGGTACAAACGGTAAACAAGGCATTCTTGTATTTTGTGGTACCACAAAGGATTAAGTGTCTGCTCGGCGGTTACCAGAAAACAAGTACTTTCTTTACATAGTAAGTGGTACTCTGTTCTAGACATACCAGCGCAGGTAGTTGCAAGCTATATGAATTCGTTATCGTGATAATCGACTAGACTAGACGTACACGAAGCCTCACACCCAGATCTCAGAGATGTTACAGTGTTTCAAAGGAAGTATGACGATACAGTGGCAAGGGCCATGGGCGGCGACATGTTCAGTCAAGCGAAATCGTGGCGACAACGATACCGGTTGAAGGTCAGGTGGACTAGAGGTCAGAGAAGGTAACGAGCATAGATGTGCTGGGGAGAGTTAACACTCTCCTCACGAGTCCGAACTGCAACCACGGCAACCTATATTCCATGTATTCAGCCACGAGGTGAGAAACAAAATCCACGTAGACAAACCACAATGCACACACTCCACTATAGTATTAGCCCGGATCTGAGCCTTGGGCACACGGCAAATGCATGTAGAGCCCTGGTAATTCATGTCCTACAAACTCATAAGCCGGGGATTACAAAAGGAACATGGAAGCGGTCCACCTTTGTCTGAATGCACCTCAAGCAACATAGCTTTTCATAGCCCGTTTTCTTCCACTTAGCAATCAAACTAGTCCAATTTAGCGTTGGGGAGCAGTATACACGATGGAGTAACCCACTTGGCGTCCGCATATCCCTCCTTCAGAAGCCAGTCGTACAGCTCCCTGGATATAGCCTCACGTTTGTAATAAAGTTCATAAATATATCGTGAACGAGTGTGCGAGATACGCATGATGGGCCACAGCGATTCAGCTTTGCGCTTGCCTTCATGCGATTCGTTTTCAGCGTCTCTCATCTTCTTCGCATAGTCATCGAGGACCTGCGGTATATGAGTATCTTAAAATGCGCATTTGTGACGAATACGTACGTTCTCGATATCTTCGAAACCCTCTGGTGGATTTTTAGTTCTTGTGGTCCGTATTTTGGGCATTTGTAGTAGTGAGAACGAAGTTAAAGTCGACGCTTGGCTGCGGTGTGCACTTATGATTACGTAAGGCTGTTCAACACGATGCCAACAACTTGCTACGCTCTCATCGATACCCCGACCAACCCGTGGATCAGACCCTTTCCTTTCTTCTTCACGCTTACTTGAACGTGTTACCATTTACTTGGTTTCTGTCTACCCTGTTACATGCCCATTTCGTGTTGAACCCCTTTCGACATGCCCCTGGTCGTTCCAGTTCTTCGATTCTTTGTGGTTTTCTTGAATGTATACGAAACATTCAAGACTCTGAAGCCACCACCTCCATCGGCACGACGGGGTGGTAAACCGAGCGCCCGTGCCATCTCCCAGAGGAAGCGGGATCTTAAGGGTTGTTTGGCTGTTTGGGTCGTCTGGGTAACGCTGAACGGATGAGTCACTGAAGTCGAGTTCTCATCTAGTTTTTATAGTGCTGTTATGCGGCATACGAGCGAACGTTCGACCGAGTTGTTTCTATCATCCTCCCCTTTTACAGCGAAATCAAGTCGATATTTCTACTATTTCTTGTGTTGACTCGTGCCAAAGTGCGTGAAACTGGGATGTATCCTCTTGTTTTTGCGGTTGACATTGCCACAGGGTGCAGAGCCGTTGTTTCTTCATGTTCTTCGTCCCCTCGTCAAACCATACGCCGCAGTTGTGGACCCGATGTTAGAAATATCGTGCGACATAGGAGATTTCTTGTTCGCCCTTTTGCAGGTTCCACTGGATTACTTCCTCTCGTCTTCGTGGTTTCATATTTGGCGCACTGGCCTGGATTCAGAAGAAGAGACTGGCAAATCATCTTCCGGCAGTCGCGTTAGCATACCTGACTCGGGAAGTTCAACCCACACAAACAGCCATTCGAACATTCCAGTTCTTGCTGACCACGGTGGTGCTGTGCAAAGTTCTCGCGTACAGGGTAAACGTCACGGATCTGTACGCAGTGTGTCTGATAATGCACATTCTAATGTTGCTCCAGCCTTGAATGATCCTGTCGACTCGAGCGTTCCCCGTGACCGACACTTGAAATCTGCTTCTACAACATCACTCCCCGCGTATAGCGAACATCCATCCCAGGCACCCCCTCGATATTCTCGGACCCTATCTAGGCACAATGGGCATCAGATATGGTATCCCCCCGTATCTGCCTACGTCGCATCAGGCCAAGATGTGCCCGTTTCTTCACCCGACTTTTCTGGGACTGCCCCTGAATACCATTCACCCGAATGGAGGTCGTACCCAGCATTTCCATCTGCATATCCCCCGACTCCGTTACCTGCATCTGCTTCTCTTCCCATCTCAGCGACCGCAAGGACAGACAACGATCATCTTCGTATTTCCGCTTCTGCATACCCGGCTATCCCTGAAGACGAGCAAGATTCTGGCCAGACACTTGAGGGGCAGTCCGAGGGACATACGGGCTCTATGCGTGGCTTCAGCAACGAAAACAAAATACCACCCGTGGTTAATACTCACGATGAAAGCTCGGACGCTACCCGACAACTAGATGAAGATATTCTCATTGACGATAGCATGTGTAGTAGCGAGACAGGTCTAAGTGAAGACGACTTTGGTGCATCGTTGAGGACTCCCCATCGTCCCCCGGAGGCCATACTATCCAGTGCATGTTCGTCCGTCGATAACCTGACTGGTGCAGTCGCAGCCGCTGATAACGTATCCCCTTTGCGGAGGAGGACATCGTCGGACTCCTTGAGTTCTGGTTCTTCGTCCCTAGCTGGTCGAAAACGCACTCATGGTGGATTTCAAGGGGGCACAAGGAACACACTTCCGATAGCTCACTCCAGAAACGCCACCTTGCGTGGAAGACCTATTCCGGCTCCTGTACCCCAGGACCCTTTGCAATCAAGCACAAGCGAAGACGAGGATGAAAGTGAGGTGGGCGACTATGGTAATATCAAGGCCAAGAGACAAAGGGTGCTGGAACCTTTCAAGCGGAATTCTACCGTACGCCCCGCTGCAAGGGAGATGGGTAATGTCCACAAGGGCCCCCTTCCACCAAGGAGCGCCACAGCTCGCGGTTGTGCTGTTACAGCTGCTTCTCAAGCGGCAGTACGAACCAGGGGAGGATCTGTCACGACAAACAACTCCACTATGAAGGGAAGAAAACCAACGCTTGCACCCCATCAAGTTATACGTGGCGGGCCACAGGGTGTCGTTAAAAGTTCTAGTACTTCCTCTTCACAGTCTGGAACCTTGAAAAGAAGGGTATACTAGAGGAAGAGAATAACCTGGAAGGATCGAGTGATTGTTCCACGGTATTGTACACTAGTGTCACGCCGTTTCCGTCGAGTTGCATATTCTTCTATATATAACTAGCCAGCCGGTTAGTTAGACTTTTTCAAGCTGCTATTGGTTGTCAGTATATATTCGGGTCGCTTTTTGCCTGCGTCGACAAAGATACTTACTCAGCCTGCAAATATTCGAACGATACGAAATCACTACCGGCCCACGATCGACTTTATTCCGAAACCCGAGATCCCGATATGAATGACGTCCGGTCTAACATCCGGCCCATAATAGATGCCGCTAATGATTACCAAATAAGATCATGCTGGACCAGTGTTCATAAAGTGTCACGATTGTACCCGCCGACATTCGCGGCGGGACTACGTACATTCCGCAACGCATGATTGATCCGGCTTCCTGGGTTCTCAGAAATCCACGAAACTCCTCGCCTTGGCCTCGTTGCAAATGACCCCGCTAGTACTAGCAGTGCCTGGCATTGAAGGCGGTTGCAGTACACCGAACATTCAAGCGTTCACCGACGTCTGACGTTTTAATTTTCACCTTTTGCACTGCCACAGAGCGCGAGGCTCCCTCGAGGCTTTACTCTGCGTACTGTGCATCACCCGCCTGAGGCCACCTGCTCATCCAGCAAAATCCCAATTTCTTGCTCACCAAGTACATACAACATGGCAGGTCTCGTAGCCCATTTTTACAGCCACGGCTTGTTGGACGTTTTGAACTCGTGAGTCATGTTCGAGTTTGTACAGCACCTGCGTCATCGACAAGTTTACCCGAACGGCGTCGGTCCTAGCACTGCAACGGAACGAGTTTACTTCTCCACCTCGCAGGGCGATGAGGTTATAAGTTTTTTTAATCTGTGCCAAGCCACGTTTTCTTAATGTCAAGCCGAGTTTCAATGTCGATATTCAGATGAAAATAACGTAGGCAAGTGCACGCTGGGGCTGTTCATACTCCCTCCCGGTACTAGCCAACACGTTGCGCCACCGGGCTCCCCTTTATAATCTCATGCAGATGTGACTGACGGTCTTCCTGTTGGTCAAGAAGCACAGCACACCTCTCTAGCTCATCACACACCTCGTCGTCCCCATGATCTATGGGAGAGTAATTGGCAATGAGCTGCGAGATATCCCACCGGAATGTGTAAGTAATATCTGAACCATACTGCTGTACGGATGGGCTAACAGTATTTCCAAGTTCCCGATATGGGGACAACGGTGGTCAGGTTATCGTGCTCCTCACGGCCCCAGTCCCTTCTCTACACGCACACTCAGTGCCGATCAAATGACGGAAGTGGGCCCGGTGCTAACCTCGCCTACCCAATTCGAAGCGGCATTCGCCGAGGATGACGAATGGGAGGACGCACGGTCCGAGTCAAGCCAACCTTATTCTACTTTCTCTTCATCACCATTAACAAACCAAGTTGCGACTGAGTTGACACCTCAGCCCGGGACACCCACACCTCGGTTTGTTCGTTTCTCACCAAACCATCTATATAGTAGTCCCAGAGCGCGGCGCCGGAGCATCGGAAATCCCCCACCACAGGACTCAACATATATTGGTACACTGTTACTTCCAAGGGGCAACTTTGAATATCCAGGCACGCAACATCACACATCGGAATATCTGTTCCGCACTTCCGTTCCTCCTCGTGATGGAATTCTAGGCCAGGGGGGTTGCAGAACATTGGAGAACGATTATGCTTCTTCGGATGTGGGTCGTAGCTCTTCTAGCACTCAGCTTCAACCTGGCCCTTCTCAGGGCAACAGCGTCCCAAGTGAACAAATGCAATGTACCATGCCCTCGTATTCGATTCCTGAATGGCAGCTCGCCAACGCTCATACCCAGTCTTTGGCATATTCCTTCCAGCCTGACCCCTTACCACACCTCTCACAACCGTTCCATGCCGACAGTCAAACCAACCTTGATTCGACACCCCCTCAAACTTCATCCTGTTTTTCTGCAAGAGACTTGCCTAGACATAACCACGACGTTGGGATGGATTCGTCTTGGAATCACGAATCAAGCACTACCACGATTCCTGGAATCACGCCCCTCAATAATCCTATGATGACACAGTGGTCATCAGAGTTGGTTCCTTCCGACCTATCTTTCTCACCTCCCTTACAAATTCCTGAGCCATCATTCGATCTTGGCTCGTTCTATCCTTTGGTCTCAGACCATCTCAGGGACTCTTCTGATCCTGAGTATTTGCTCAGCACCTTTCCTGTTGGGAGCCCTACACTGTTATCGCTGGACAGACTTCGCAATAGCCAACATACCGGATAATTGGATCACAGTATTCTTCCGATTCTTCAACCTCTTTTGTTCATGCCTTTCTTCTGACGTTGTGTGGCCTTCGCCTGTATCATACATTTACATTTTGTTCTTCTGCATTAGTTTCCCCTTTTACGTACTTGGTTCGAGGGCATAGTTTCCAGGCAGTTTCCAGGCCAAAACATATAATGTGTTGTGGCCCGTTGCTTGTTGTGTAGATGTACTGGTCGGCAAATTGTCAGCGTAAAATCGTGTCATCCTGTTTCCCCGAAAAGTTGCGAATCTTGCCGTACATTACTTACGCACACTATAACTATTACTTGTGTTTTAATCTCCCCACCCAAAGCTTCAACATTGTCAACCCCAAGTCTCTTGTTTCTGCGCCAACTGCCCAACCTTGTGCCTTGAAGCTTGCCGAGAGGCCAGCGCCAGCGCCTGCATTACCCTTTCATTCGTGGTCAACGCAATGTCGTCTCATACACACACCTCAGAATCACAACACAGCGCTAACCCTGACACCCCACCTCCTGAATATTCGGTACATGTTCCCGACAATTGGCAAGGTCTACCGTCATCCCAGCACTCACCGGTGAACGCGATGGCTGGGCACTACTACCCTGACAGACAACAGTCCCTGTTTAGCTCGAATTCCGCTCCCCAGTTCGCACCTCCGTTACCTTTTGGTCCTACTCCACTAATGCAATCTCAACCTACACTCGGATTGCTGCCCTACTATGATCCTCATTCACCCCACTCCATTGAGGCGGCGATATCGAGAGCGAGATGGAGGCTCATCGGAGCAACATTTTGGGCCATCAGTTCGATCGTCTGTTTGCTTCTGCTCGGGATATTGAAAGGGCTACGAAAACCATAAAGTAAAAGGCTCTGTTGATACCTGTGGTGGGTTCCAAGTTGGAATTTGTAAGGCGTGTGCTTGGTGAGAATGGGTTTGAAAATCCAAGATATTTACCTGATCTTTATTCAGGGACACATCAGCCGAATGTATATCCCACACGTCCTCGTTCTGTTTTGAAGTATACTGGCAAGCGATCAATGTACCCTCTTCATATACATATGCGTCGTCTTGGACACTAGCGCATCTTTATGTCCGCTTGTCTTTGGTACCGTGCTGTCGTACTATGCTCCATTTATGTCGTTTGTACCGGTTTCTTGGACCATCCCTCAGCCCCGCGGGGCCATTTATATGGCATTCCTGGTTCCGGAGTGTATAGGTCTGGCTTTAATTGTTTACCCACACTCAAATTTTATTTATGGATATGATGGAAGGATATCGCGGGACCGTAAGTACGGGCAACCTGTAACGATTGCGGGATTAGTCATGCCGACTAATCCGTCACATGTCACAAAGGCCGGAACGGTGGTCAGTGCGCCGAGCGGCCAGACCTCAGCAGAGATACAGTCGTTGGCTATCAATATAAAAGACAGAGATCGTAGCGTTACATGGACCCGTAGGTTACTCAGAAAAGATACTTTATCCCTTTCTTTCTGAAGCGACTTCGTGAATCGTCTCGACTCTCCTTTAGGAAGTCAGCCGCTTACACATTTTTGAAAGATCAAAGTCTTTTACTCTCTCTCTCTCTCTCTCTCGCTTTCTCTCTGCCCTCTCCTAAGGAAGAACATGATCGACGCGTGTCAGAAAAACTGTGCTTCGAATGCGGTAAACCTGGACATATGGTGTCCAAATGTCCGAATAAAACGACCGTTCAAGGGAGTTCAACAAATCCCCCTGGCGTTGTGAAGAGCTACAGCATACAAGTCGAAGATGACGTAGCTCAGCTGGAAGCCTTAGCGGCTACTACGGAACGGGTAGATTCACTCTCCTTAGGCTC